>OZ026558.1:4706468-4716468 GCA_964020155.1 Chondrilla cf. caribensis | reverse complement strand
ACATGAGGACATCAAGTTACCACATGGTTGACATGTTGTACATAAGCTCTGGACTGAGTGAAGTGTGTGTACTAACCAGGAGTGTGTACCAACCAGGAGTGTGTACTAACCAGGAGTGTGTACCAACCAGGAGTGTGTACCAACCAGGAGTGTGTATCAACCAGGAGTGTGTACTAACCAGGAGCGTGTACTAACCAGGAGTGTGTACTAACCAGAAGTGTATACTAACCAGGAGTGTGTGCTAACCAGGAGTGTGTACTAACCAGAAGTGTATACTAACCAGGAGTGTGTCCTACACTAGTTCTACCATACTCCATCTTATGCTGTTGGATGGTCAGCTGGGTGTAAATGTAACATAATACCTAATATGCTTATTCAGGATTGTAATGTGAGTCTATTTCATTGTTGGTTGGTTGTCTTCTCCAGATAATATTTCAGAATGCAGTGAAACAATCGGTGATGCCATCACAGAGAACCAACTGAAAGAACTGGAGAAGCAGTTTGCTTCCGTTCAGCTGCTAGACTCCCAAACCGTCCAGAAATTGTCCTCCAGAACTGGATTAACAGAGGGACACATACAAGTTAGTTGATCTGTGATATGATGCATGCGGATGCTTCCTAGTTTGAGTGTAAATGTCTGCCTCTCACCTCGGCCCACATGGAACAGTCATGCGGTGTTCATTACCATGGTAACCAACATATGTGAAGTTGATCGAATTAGTACAGTTACCATGGAAACAATGACAGCCATTTTGTTATCTATGTAGTACCGTTTATGGTGTGTTTTCAACTGCTTTCACATTATAAGTGATGACTAGTCTAACAGTTACACACACACACACACACACACACACACACACACACACACACACACACACACACACACAATCCATCGTACATAGAAATTGACAAATGGAGTGAAGAATTGTTTCTTATGTTCTATCTTATGTGTGTCCCTCAGTCTTGATTGTGAATTTTGATCCACTTCAATGCCTTCATATCATAAAGCTTAATCACCCTTGATTCAAGTTTTCATCATCAGTCACACTTCGGCACACACAGTAAAATATCACAAACGTGAAGCAGGATATATCTCGTAGTAGGTGAACCTGTACCAAACACCACCTCTACACGAAGGATGCCTGTAACAAGAGTGACCGCTACTGGACTATCCAATACATCATCTCAACTACACTAAAGCACATCTGTATAAAGACCACCTGTCCTAAGTGACCACTCTTGAACTATCCAATACACAATCTCAACTACACTAATACACCTCTATATGAAGACCACCTGTCTACAGAGACCACATTCTCTTAGTCACCTGGGTGGTCTTTGTAGCAGGTATTGTATTTACATACACACATACACAGTCCAACTTGCTGCTCAGTGAGTAGTTAGGACGGCACGCCAAATCTGTACTTCATATCAAAAGTAGCTCTATCAGTACTGACTGACATAGTGTACATGAGCTAGGGACTGAGTGAAGTGTATGTATTATCAAGGAGTGTGTACTAACCAGGAGTGTTACTAACCAGGAGTGTGTACTAACCAGGAGTGTGTGCTAACCAGGAGTGTGTACTAACCAGGAGTGTGTACTAACCAGGAGTGTGTGCTAACCAGGAGTGTGTACTAACCAAGATTGTACTAACCAGGAGTGTCTGCACACATGCATGTACACATACACACACAAATATCTACAACTATTGTAAAAAGCATAAATTTTGCCTCAAATGTATCGTTGTCACCACAAAGTGTAGCATTCCAAAGTTGTTGATCAGACTAGTGTTCTTAACCTGGAGTCTCAAACATCCTTGCCAGTCAATGGGTCTGTGTGTAAGGGCAGTGCAGCCGGCAGCGAGCACAGACGTATTGTCCAAGAAATATGGCCTAATTTGTCCCAGCATATTAACTGCATGCCATTCCCAGCAGTGGTACATGTGTTCAAGGGAATGACCTCATTGATATCCATCTCACTGACTCGATTATGTTGCCAAGCAGTTTTGTTGTGGGGTGGACTTGTGTGGGGGGTTAATGTACACACACTAGTAGAGGTCCTACTGTACACACACTAGTAGAGGTCCTACTGTACACACACTAGTAGAGGTCCCACTGTACACACACTAGTAGAGGTCCTACTGTACACACACTAGTAGAGGTCCCACTGTACACACACTAGTAGAGGTCCCACTGTACACACACTAGTAGAGGTCCTACTGTACACACACTAGTAGAGGTCCTACTGTACACACACTAGTAGAGGTCCTATTGTTCACACACCAGTGGAGGTCCTACTGTACATACACTAGTAGAGGTCCTACTGTACACACACTAGTAGAGATCCTACTGTACACACACTAGTAGAGGTCCTACTGTACACACACTAGTAGAGGTCCTACTGTACATACACTAGTAGAGGTCCTACTGTACACACTAATAGAGGTCCTACTGTACACACACCAGTAGAGGTCCTACTGTACATACACTAGTAGAGGTCCTACTGTACACACACTAGTAGAGATCCTACTGTACACACACCAGTAGAGGTCCTACTGTACACACACTAGTAGAGGTCCTACTGTACACACACTAGTAGAGGTCATTACCTATCTGTATTTTCAAAATGAACTATAAGGTTTAACAGGATCTGTTGTCTTTTTACTGCTTGGCCACACATATTCCTTTCAGGCAGCATTCATGTTCACTCATGCTAATAACAGTGGAGAACTTTTGGGATAGTTTCCCATGCAAATAAATTGTTCACGTCTAGCGAATTTGCCACTATAATCACGTGTTGTTGCATACAAACGTGTTTGTCTGTATGTCTGCCTGTGTGAATTTTGTGAGTGTGTGTGTGTTTGCACGTGTGTGTGTGTGTGTGTGTGTGTGTGTGTGTGTGTGTGTGTGTGTGTGTGTGTGTGTGTATGTGCGTGATTACACATGTGTGTGTGATTGCATGTGTATGTTTGCATGTGTGTGTATGTGTTTGCATGTGTGTGTGTGTGAGGATGTTCATACGTATGCACTCCAACTCCATTCAGGCCCTTTATCACCGATGGACACAACGCAGCTCAAAATCTGAACAGCACGGTCCTGGGCACGTTTCACCCTCAATCTCACCCCGTGTACCCAACACCCACGATAGCAGCTCTACCCACTCCCCACCCGCGTCCATCAAGTACTCAGACTACGTGATGAAATCAGGAGGTGGTCAGATTCCTGTGCCGCATAACAGCAACCCACACGTCGGGTTCAGAGGTGAGGACAATGACATGCACTTGCACTGCTTGGATGATTGTATGTGTGGTGTCTCTGCCTGTTTATGTTTCAACAAGTGTCTGTTTGAAAACATTTGTTGTTTCTGATGGGCTAGATAGTGGAGTGCACGGATTGTATATGATCTCCACATCATTGTAGACTGTACTGGGTGAACCTCTATAATCTACCCACATGTTGAGATCTCCCCATCACTGTAGACTGTACTGGGTGGACCTCTATAATCTACCCACATATTGAGATCTCCCCATCACTGTAGACTGTACTGGGTGGACCTCTATAATCTACCCACATGTTGAGATCTCCTCATAATTGTAGACTGTACTGAGTGAACCTCTACAATCTACCCACATGTTGAGATTCCACATAATTGTAAATTTTACCAAATCAGTCCAATAGTCCAACCTATGTTCGTATGAACGAAAGCCATGAATATGGGAATGCAATTGTCCTTTTGATCTCACCCCACACTGCCTCTACTTGAAGTTCGCTAGACCCCATCCCATAGTCTACAAGGTGCTCAGGGGTGCCAGGCTGACAGTTATCACCTCTAGAATCACCTCATCAGCTGGTGTGTACACCTGTCACAAGTTAGTACCAATTCACAATGGAATTTCTCCACTTGGCTTGATTTGCTGCGCTGTCAGATACATCAGTACACTCTTCTGAAGTCGACATCCTATTTGGTACACCACACGGGTTGTGTCACTTACTTCATACGTCTGTTCTTGCATTTCGCCCCTCTGAAGTTTGCGCACTTGCATTCTCATGTAAAGACCTGCATATGTAACTAACTTGGGCTTCTTCACCGTACATAACTGATTCTTAATTTGGGAAACTTTTGGTTGAGGTTAGTTTAAAAATGGTATAGTCACTCGCAGTGATTACAAAAAGGGAATTGTTTAAAAAGCACAGCACTTGAATGTAGATGAATCTCATCAAGTTGTCTACTAGCAATGGAGATTCTTGCTACCATGTTTAGAAGTTGACAAGATTAGTGTACGGAATAAAACTGCTGAAATGCATTTTAAAGTGTGCCTTAAAGTAACCTGGAAACCTGTTGATAAGGACCACCCAGGTTTGAGGACCCAGTGACATGGTCTCTGTTGAATCCGTGGAGTGAAGGTTCTGGGTAATAAGGTGGGGGTGGCTTCCTGTTCTACTCACTTAATTACTTCCTGTGATTAATCGATTTGCTTGCACAATCAACAACAACCGGATTTGAAATGAAAATCGATTGATCAATTGTCAGCGCTGGCATGAAGTGGAGAAATGTCATTTTTCATTTAGTACTAACATGTAACAATATATGGGAGAAAGGATAAAATAACGTAGGATCCGAAGTGGAACATACATTTGAGATAACCTAAGTAGCGTTGTTGAGCTGTCAACTAGGTCTACTCATGCTCTTCATTAAAGCTCTGTAGTACCAAGTCCACCTTCCTATGAAGACCGAGATTTAACCACCTGGTGCATTGAACCAACCACACCTCTGTTAAAATCACTTGTCCACAAATAATACGATGTTTTAATGGTCTCTTGGGTAGTCTTTCTAGAAAGATCTCATGCACTGTAGCTGGAATTCAATGGATTCTGTTGTTATTATTTGAATATTGATAAATTTCTATGTATTCTATTTGGAGATTGGTTTGTTTTTGTTAACAATAATTTTACGATTGACTGTTTGTTGTTTACCGTTGAATATTAATTTTGATGATTCTTTACTGTTTGTTGACTGTTTCTTGACAGTTTATTGTTTCTTGGCTGTTTGTTTACTGTTTGCCCACATTTAATCCCGGCATCCCATTGCAGAGCTTTCACCAGCTGTCCCTCACCAATACCCAGACCACTCTCCATACTCAAATGAACATGACTCAGTATTACTAGCTATGCACGCATACTTACATTAGCACACGCATCGTAAGTATTAAAACCTTAACCAAGCATGGTAGGAAAGTGATGATTCTCCATATCAGGTTTATTGAAATGTTGGCCTCTTTGGGGAGACACTATGTGTTAAGGAACATGGAGGGAGAGAGACCTTACTTTGGATACAATTTCTACCACTATTGCCTTTGTAATGGAGTACAGTTGATAGAACCTCACATTTGAGTCTGCTTATTTTATCATGTTGAAAAGTTCTTAGTTGTGAGGTGGTCCCAATTCCGATGTTGGAAGTGTACAAATTAGTACTGTGCGGGAATTCCAAGGAATTGAAAATTATGGTCCTATTACTGAGGTGGTCCTATTACTGAGGTGGTCCTATTACCAAGGTGGTCCTATTACTGAGGTGGTCCTATTACTGAGGTGGTCCTATTACCAAGGTGGTCCTATTACTGAGGTGGTTCTATTACCTAGGTGGTCCAATTACTGAAACGGTCCTATTACTGAGGTGGTCCCATTACTGAGATGGTCCTATTACTGAGTTGGTCCCATTACTGAGGTGGTCCTATTACTGAGGTGGTCCTATCACTGAGGTGGTCCTATTACTGAGGTGGTCCTATTACTGAGGTGGTCCCATTACTGAGGTGGTTCTATTACTGAGGTGGTCCTATTACTGAGGTGGTCCTATTACTGAGGTGGTCCTATTACTGAGGTGGTCCCATTATTGAGGTGGTCCCATTATTGAGGTGGTCCCATTACTGAGGTGATCCTATTACTGAGGTGGTCTTTATCACCAAGGTGGTCCCATTACTGAGGTGATCCTATTACTGAGGTGGTCTTTATCACCAAGGTGACCTTTCTCTTTACTGGTTTTACTTCACACGTGTATCTGCATGCATGTCTCTGTATATACATTTATCTGTATGTATGTGTGTAAACAGAGCATTAAAAAATAAATGTTAGGTACAATGTGTGTGTATTGCATCCAGATGGTGCATGAATGCTGGCGGAGCTGTCTAATCAATAGCCGACATTTGATCCCTGTTCACTCGCTAGTCAATAAGACCGAGCTATTCAAATACCAATGCCTTGTGAATGGCCAGACTGTTGCCATACTAATGGGTTTTGTTTATTTTACCAATCCCTCGTCACAGCGACTGCGAGCCATCTATACACTCGTGCCAGCTATGTAGGAAGCTATGAAAATAATGGACATTCTTCATGCCTCCTACACATGTGTGTTTGTAGTCGTAGGGAAACAATGTATACAATGTCACACTTCATGAGTGTGTGTAATATTATGCTGATAAGGAGCAATGTGTTTGGTTACGCTAGCACACAGTCCAGTTTGCTTGGTAAATACCTTGAAGGGTACACCAAATCTGTACTTTTCATCTGATGTACTTGTTATCAGTACTGGTTACTATTGTGCAATTATCCTGTAATAGTTGTTTGACAACTGTGCTAAGATCTCAACATGTAGGTAGATTATAGAGGTTCACTCAGTACAGTCTACAATGATGGGGAGATCTCAACATGTGGGTAGATTATAGAGGTTCACTCAGTACAGTCAACAATAATGGGGAGATCTCAACATGTGGGTAGATTATAGAGGTTCACTCAGTACAGTCTACAATGATGGGGAGATCTCAACATGTGGGTAGATTATTGAGGTTCACTCAGTACAGTCTACAATGATGGGGAGATCTCAACATGTGGGTAGATTATAGAGGTTCACTCAGTACAGTCTACAAGGTCCAGTTCCTTGATTACTCCTCGTATATTTTTAACCTCACACTAGACTTCTTTGTAATTACATAAATTTGTTATTTTGTTCTGCAGCTTTTGGGTCTCCTTTTATACCCGTCAGTCCAGCAGTAGGGGATCCCCCTTACAACCATCCTTTTCCGACTCCACCCTTCACATCAAGTATCGAGAGTGGAGCCTTCATGGTCCCCCACGGGGGAGACATCAACTATATGACTTCTCCGAACACGCTCACACCACCCCTATCAGAAGGACACGAATCATGGGCCACTTGCGGCCAGTCAGGTCTTCCTTATATGATGTCCATGGCTCCTGGGCTCTTTAAAGCTGAGAAACCAGTAGCGTAGACTCACACACTGTTATCTATCTCCGTGTGTAGGTGTGTGTTTGTGTGTGTGTGCGTGCTATTGTGCATGTACGTGTGCTTGTGTGCATGTGTGTGTACATGTACATGCGTACACAACGCATTCGCTTGTGTGTGTGTGTGTGTGTGTGTGTGTGTGTGTGTGTGTGTGTGTGTGTGTCTGTGTCCCGTCTTGTAGCACACAATAAAAGAATAGCAACAAAGTAGCCTGTCAGTGTATGTTTAGCAGTGCTTCAAATAGCGTGCATGTGTATGGCCGTTCAATACTCAATAGTTGTTTAGTGTTTGTATGTTGTCATAGCAACGTGGCATGCCACTTTTCAAACCATCCATTACTCAATTTTGCATTTCTGCTCTTATTTTTGTACTCACCCAGTACTGGCCAGCCTTTTCATCTTTATTTTAACACTCTAATTATTTTGTAAGGCCAAAAGCAATATTTAATTTTGCTAGAATTTAAATTGTTTTGGCATTTATATCACTTTGTATTGGCATCATTTAAGTTGTATTAACCGTACCAACATCAGCTCACGGACTAAAGTTTTCATCCCAACAATTATTAATTAATTGTATGTAATCAATTAATTAGCAGTATCACTCTCATCATTCATTAATTCTCACTCTTAGTATTTATTGTCATAATTATATTCTGTATCATATGCAGTATTATTGAACTTATATCGCCTTGTCTCTTGAATTGCTATGACATCGATATCAATCGCTGCATGCACTTTGACTGAGTTGCAATAAATTTGATTTTTGGTGGAGGAATCGTTATCGACTGATCCCTCCTAATATGTAGTTAAACTTTCTTGGAAATTATTTCAGTGACTAGTGCATAATGTTTGCATGTAGCATCAATCATGCACTGCATGTGAAAATTTTCCACTGATCAGCATGCAATATTATACAACAGATGTTTTACTTCCAAATTGGCACAAACTTTTCATCTGGCCAGCAGTATAGATACAGAGGACAATAACATGATAAAGTCTGCTGAAGGGAAGGGATAAGTGGTCTCTATATATAAGGGGTGGTCTTTATATTATACAGAGATGCTTTAGTGGTGGATGTTGTGGACACATAATATATATGCAGTCTGACCTCTTTACAACACCACTTTGGTGGAAGGATAGTCTGCTTGTTACAACATGTCTTGCATGTGGGCATGGACGTTTTCTCACACACAGTAATTGTATTGGTTACAACAGCAAACTGGTTGTAATGGCAGGGAGAGTGAGGAGCCAAGGGTGGTGTTGTAGGGAGGTCTGACTGTATGCTAGTGTATGGGAGCACTACCAAGTGTGGTGTTGTAAAGAGGTTTGACTGTATACCAGTGTATGGGAGCACTACCAAGAGTGGTGTTGTGAAGAGGTGTGACTATAATATACTAGTGTATGGGAGCACTACCAAGGGTGGTGTTGTAGGGAGGTCTGACTGTATACTAGTGTATGGGAGCACTACCAAGGGTGATGTTGTAAAGAGGTTTGACTATATACTAGTGTATGGGAGCACTACCAAGGGTGATGTTGTGAAGAGGTCTGACTGTAGTTCAACAATGCTCACTCAGGGCAGGTGGTCTTTGTGTGGATGTGTTCTTATAGCAGCTGAGAATAAGAAGTTACAATAGACTTTTCGTGTGTGTGTGTGTGTGTGTGTGTGTGTGTGTGTGTGTGTGTGTGTGTGTGTGCGTGTGTGTGTGTGTGTCATGTATGTATATGTGTGTGCATGTACGTCTGTGTTGCGTGTGTGTATCATGTATACATGCACATAAATGTGTTCACGCGCGCATGCGTGTGTACGTATGTGTGCATCCATTTTGTTCGTACACTTGTGTGTAATATATTATACATATATCCGGCCAATTCCAAACGTATCTTTGTACAATTACAAGAAAGAAAACGAAAAATACTAAAAGCTACTACAACAAGAATGTAAAGGTTTTGATTCAGTGGATCTTAGTTCTTCTTCTTGAACTTCACAAAGCACCTTCTCGCAGGTTGCTGACTGCCGATCACATGAAGAGGACTCTGGGGACAGCCAACAAGATGAATTTGGGATGGGTTGGTGATTGATTGCACAAGTCATACACACTATGCACAATCCAGCATATGTACAATCCAGTAGATACACAATCCAACACATAAACATGTACATGCACACATACAGAGTACATATGTACATCTGGAACACACACAAGTACACATAGGCATCCGGAGTAAGCACAAGTAAACAAAAGGAGTAAATGCACTTGGAGTATTTACAAGTAAACATACACATTGAGTACATACATCTGGAGTGAACACAAGTAAACATACAGAAATAGAGTTAATGCACTTGGAGTATTTACAAGTAAATATACACATTGAGTAAATACATCTGGAGTGAACACAAGTAGACATGCACACAACTGGAGTACACACATGTACACAGTACAAGTTCTGAATGTTAATAAAGGATCCATATTATGGACATCCATAACATACATGCGTAAAATTGGAGTACACATACAGTACATGTACACATCTGTGGACTACACACATCACACACGTCAAGTTGTGTGTGTGTGTGTGTGTGTGTGTGTGTGTGTGTGTGTGTGTGTGTGTGTGTGTGTGTGTGTGTGTGTGTGTGTGTGTGTGTGTGTGTGTGTGTGTGTGTGTGTGTGTGTGTGTGTGTGTGTGTGTGTGTGTGTGTGAAGTACAGACG
>OZ026558.1:4676468-4701468 GCA_964020155.1 Chondrilla cf. caribensis | reverse complement strand
TACAATCCAACTTGCTCAGTGAGTGCCTTGAAGGGCACACCAAATCTGTACTTCTTATCAGAGGTACTTCAGTACTGGTTGACATGGTGTACATAAGCTAGAGACTGAGTGAGGAGTACTCACTAACCAGGAGTGTGTACTAACCAGGAGTGTGTGCTAACCAGAAGTGTGTACTAACCAGGAGTGTGTACTAACCAGGAGTGTGTACTAACCAGGAGTGTGTGCTAACAAGGAATGTGTACTAACTGGGAGTGTGTACTAACCAGGAGTGTGTACTAACTGGGAGTGTGTACCAACCAGGAGTGTGTACCAACCAGGAGCGTGTACTAACCAGGAGTGTACTAACCAGGAGTGTGTTCTAACCAAGAGTGTGTACCAACCAGGAGTGTACTAACCAGGAGTGTGTTCTAACCAGATGTGTACCAACCAGGAGTGTGTACCAACCAGGAGTGTGTACTAACCAAGAGTGTGTACCAACCAGGAGTGTGTTCTAACCAGATGTGTACCAACCAGGAGTGTGTTCTATTTAGTTGGAGGTATGTAGTAATCTGGGTACAAACTAAGCAAACTGTGCTGCACTCATTGTCAATATTGGTTGATACAGAGTGCATAAGCCAGAAACCAATTGAAGTGTGTGTGTTTAACCACGTAGGTACTAACCAGGGTCCCCACTGAGCATATTGTACACTAACATTCAATATGAGACAGTTCTGTGAAGGAATTGTCAACCAAGTACAAATAGAACAAGCCTAATTTATCAGACTATAGAGAGGCAATATGTAATGGTGGTGATGATGAGGGTGACGACAACGACGACGATGATGGTGATGATTGTGAAGAGGTTATGATGATGGTGATGATGATGACAATGATGATGATGATTGTGAAGAGGTTATGATGATGGTGATGATGATGACGATGATGATGATGATGATGATGATGATGATGATGATTGTGAAGAGGTTGATGATGGCGATGATGATGGAGATGGTGATGATGATATTGATGATGATGGTGGTGGTGATGATGATGACAGTGATGATGATGGTGGTGATGATGATGATGATGATGATGGTGGTGATGATGGTGATGATGAAATTGATTGCAATAATGAAGATGACAATACGTATGTCAAACAAACCCGCAACAGCAACATGAACACTTAACTCACTTCCAGTTGGGCACGTCGAATGACATTGAGAGGTTCCTTCCCAAACTCAATTGCGCACCCCAACCAAGGGACGAGTCCTGTTTTCAAGGGGGGCAATTTGGAATTTTTGCTCCTCATAATCACGATGTACACAAAGGACAAGAGGAGAGTTGTAGCGGTCAAAATGAAAACCTCCAAACTAATCCACATTCTTCTCAATAGTCGGCGAGCTTAGCAGAAAGGCAGCCACTCGTCATTAAAACTCGAAAGGCACGTGACATTCACGTGTTTTCCATCGCGAGCGAGGAAAATGTTTCGTGTGAGTGGTGTGAGTGCATGTACCTTCTGTGGAACAGTCATCTGTCGAGTTTTATATGCATTTTTCATGATCTTGTGTGCGTGTATCGTCATTTCCACGATTTTCTCCACGCCAGTTACCTGTAGGTCGATTCTGGATTCAGAGGACCATGGCAGCTAATCGAGGACCGCCGTATTTAACCATGGCCTCGTGGACAGGGAAAGAACCGTTGAAAGAAGACGACCCGGAAGTGTTTAGTATTCTTCAGAAGGAGAAGGCTAAACAAAAGAGCGGGATAGTTTTAATTCCGTCAGAAGTAAGTCATTTGCATAAACAGTAAGTTGCTTATGGACCGTTAGCGTTTCATCGCGGGCCACTTATTGAATGGAGAAATTGCCATTCGTACAAGGAAAATGTACTCTAGTATCGGAAAGGCTTACGTGCGTGTGTGCATGAAACGAATTTGTTGACGAAGCGACGGAGAACAATAATCCTTTGTGATCGCCTCATGTGTGTTATTATTATAACATCAAAAGCCTGTCACTCCTAATATGGGAGGGGGGACGTTTAGTTGTTTTTTCGTTGCCAGTCAGCAATACACAGTTGTTAGGCGTATATCAAAGCCTGTCACGTGTAACCTTTCGTGGGATTCTGGTTATACAGTGTTACATGCTTAGTATCATGGTTAGTCACACTTCTGATGAGCACACAGTCCTGGCTGGTACACACTCCTGGTTATTACACACTCCTGGTTGGTACACACTCCTGGTTAGTACACACTCCTGGTTAGTACACACTCCTGGTTAGTACACACTCCTGGTTGGTACACACTCCTGGTTAGCACACACTCCTGGTTAGTACACACTCCTGGTTAGTACACACTCCTGGTTATTACACACTCCTGGTTAGCACACACATTCCTGGTTGGTATACACTCCTGGCTGGTACACACTCCTGGTTAGTACACACTCCTGGCTGGTACACACTCCCCACCTATATGATATTATGTATATTTAGTGTGCTCCTATGCAAGTGCTTTGAGTGTGGAGTGTGGCAGTCCACTGCTTTTCAACTCTTATTGGTTGTTCTTTGCTCTACAGAATCTTGCCGGTCGATCTGTACTGGAGGCACAGGCCTGTTGCCTTAGTAACAAGTACTCCGAGGGCTACCCTGGCCAGCGTTACTATGGCGGGACGGAGTATTGTGATGAGATTGAGCTGCTCTGTCAGGAGAGAGCGCTACAAGCCTTCCGTCTGGATCCCAAGAAGTGGGGAGTGAACGTGCAGCCTTTATCTGGTGAGCCTTCGTGAATATCCAGCTGTATCGTGTGTGTTAGTACAGTGTCTATTCAGTGTGTGTGTGTGTCTGTGTGTTTGTACAGTGTCTATTCAGTGTGTGTGTGTGTGTGTGTGTGTGTGTGTGTGTGTGTGTGTGTGTGTGGTGCCTGTTTGTATGAAATTGGTCTGTACAAAATCAATCTGCATGTATGTCCATACAACATATGTTTAGTGGGTGTCCAGTGTGTGTGTCTGTACATATGCGGTCAATCTGTGTGTGTCTGTACATATGTGGTCAATCTGTGTGTGTCTGTACATATGCTGTCAATCTGTGTGTGTCTGTACATACGTATGTGGTCAATCCATGTGTGTCTGTACATATGCTGTGTGTGTCCTCTCCACTTTAGGCTCTCCAGCCAACTTTGCGGTGTACACTGCTCTCTTGAACCCTCACGATAGGGTGATGGGGCTGGATCTCCCTCACGGAGGGCACTTGACGCACGGGTACATGACGGACACCAAGAAGATATCAGCCACTTCCATATACTTTGAATCCATGCCCTATAGATTGAATGTGAGCCAACTATGAGTAAACTGTTATATTATGTGTATGTGTGTGGATGTACACACACACACACATACACACACACATACACACACACACACACACACACACACACACACACACACACACACACACACACACACACACACACAAACACACACACACACACACACACACACACACACACACACACACACACACTGTACACACACTGTACACACACACACACACACACACACACACACACACACACACACACACACACACACACACACACACACTGTCTACTTCACTCACAGGAAGCCACTGGTCTCATCGACTACGACAAACTTGAAGAACATGCAACTGTCTTCCGACCCAAGATGATCATCGCGGGCACTAGTGCCTACTCTCGTCTGATAGATTACCAGCGAATGAAGAAGATAGCAGACAAGGTCAAAGCAGTGTTATTTGGAGACATGGCCCACATCAGTGGTCTGGTGGCTGCAGATGTCATCCCAAGTCCATTTGAATACTGTGATGTGGTCACAACTACCACTCATAAATCACTACGTGGCTCCAGGTAAGTCTGTGTGTGTGTGTGTCTGTGTGTGTGTGTGTGTGTGTGTGTGTGTGTAGTGTGTATGTATGTGTGTGTGTATGTGTGTGTGTGTGTGTGTGTGTGTGTCTGTGTGTCTGTGTGTGTGTGTGTCTGTGTGTGTGTGTGTCTGTGTGTGTGTGTGTGTGTGTGTGTGTAGTGTGTATGTGTGTGTAGTGTGTGTGTGTGTAGTGTGTGTGTGTATGTGTGTGTGTGTGTGTGTGTGTGTGTGTGTGTGTGTGTGTAGTGTGTGTGTGTGTGTATGTACGTATGTACATACGTGTGTGTGCATGTGTATGGGTGTGTATGGGTGTATACATGTATGTGTGTGTGACAGTGTATTTATGAACGTATGTACGTACATACGTATGTGCATGCGCATGTGTGTTTGTACGTAGTATTCAGTGTGCAATGTGTAGATCTTTCATGCTCTCCCACATTTGTAGAGGTGCCATGATATTCTACAGAAGAGGTGTGAAAGGGGTAGACAAGAATGGGAAAGAGATCAAATACAATTACGAGCAGAAGATCAATTTTGCCGTTTTCCCATCGTTACAGGGGGGCCCACACATGAATGCCATAGCGGGAGTGACAGTGGCTTTGAAGCAGGTGAGGTTTGTCGGGGATTGTGGAGAGAGTGAGATGTGAGGAAGAGTGAATGTCACAGTGAGGGGTTGAAGTGGATGTGTGAGTGGTGAGGGGTGGATGTGTGAGTGGTGAGGGGTGGATGTGTGAGTGGTGAGGGGTGGATGTGTGAGTGGTGAGGGGTGGATGTGTGAGTGGTGAGGAGTGGATGTGTGAGTGGTGAGGAGTGGATGTGTGAGTGGTGAGGGATGGATATGTGAGTGGTGAGGGGTGGATGTGTGAGTGGTGAGGGGTGGATGTGTGAGTGGTGAGGGGTGGATGTGTGAGTGATGAGGAGTGGATGTGTGAGTGGTGAGGAGTGGATGTGTGAGTGGTGAGGGGTGGATGTGTGAGTGGTGAGGGGTGGATGAGTGAGTGGTGAGGGGTGGATGTGTGAGTGGTGAGGAGTGGATGTGTGAGTGGTGAGGGGTGGATGTGTGAGTGGTGAGGGGTGGATGAGTGAGTGGTGAGGGGTGGATGTGTAAGTAGATGTGTGAATGGTGAGGGATGGATATGTGAGTGGTGGAGTGGGTATGTAAGTGGTGAGGGGTGAATGAAGAGGGAGCAGAGAGTGGACCCTTTGGAAAACATACACATAAAAATGTTAAAACATATTTCCTCTGTACATAAACAGTACATACATACATTCATACTACTAACGTACGTACGTATGTAGTATACACAATGTTTTTGCGCACAGCATACCCACACCAACATCTCCCTCTCCTCACTGGTCCTCCTACTCTGCCTCTCCTCTCCTCCTTGAGTCTCCTCCTCTGCTGATCTTCTCCTCCCTGATCCTCCTCCTCTCCCTCTCCTCTCCTCCCTGATCCTCCTCCTCTCCCTCTCCTCTCCTCCCTGATCCTCCTTCTCTGTCTCTCCTCTCCTCCCTGATCCTCCTCCTCTCCCTCTCCTCTCCTCCCTGGTCCTCCTCCTCCACTCCCTCTCCTCACTGGTCCTCCTCCTCTGCCTCTCCTCTCCTCCCTGGTCCTCCTCCTCCACTCCCTCTCCTCACTGGTCCTCCTCCTCTGTCTCTCCTCTCCTCCCTGATCCTCCTCCTCTCCTCTCCTCTCCTCCCTGGTCCTCCTCCTCTCCTCTCCTCTCCTCCCTGATCCTCCTCCTCTCCTCTCCTCTCCTCCCTGGTCCTCCTCCTCCTCCTCTCCTCTCCTCCCTGGTCCTCCTCCTCTGCCTCTCCTCTCCTCCTGGTCCTCCTCCTCTGCTGAGCTTCTCATGCTCATGTGTTTCCCTCATCCCCATGTAGGCAATGAGCCCGATGTTCAAGGAGTACCAGACCCTTGTGATCAGCAACGCCAAAGTGCTCTCTGACACCTTCCAAGCCAAGGGCTATGATATCGTCTGTGGAGGAACAGACACACACATGATGGTGGTTGATCTGCGGTCCAAAGGCGTAGTGGGAGCACAGGTGGAAAGGGTGTTAGAGTTGGTGTCCATCTTTGTCAACAAGAACACGGTTCCAGGAGACGTCAGTGCATTGAATCCAAGTGGACTCCGTATAGGTGAGTGGGGTGGTCACTGTATAGTGGGAGTGGTTACGTCCTCTTGTGGGCGTGGTCACTGTGTATAGTGGGAGTGGTTGTGTCGACTTGTGGGAGTGGTCACTGTATAGTGGGAGTGGTTATGTCCTCTTGTGGGAGTGGTCACTGTGTATAGTGGGAGTGGTTATGTCCTCTTGTGGGAGTGGTCACTGTGTATAGTGGGAGTGGTTATGTCCTCTTGTGGGAGTGGTCACTGTGTATAGTGGGAGTGGTTATGTCGTCTTGTGGGAGTGGTCTACCTCCACTCTATCCTCCAAATCTTTTAATCCACCACCACAATATACCAGTACCTGTCATATACGGATACTAAGGAATATCCATTTAATCCGCCAAATGCATTAATCCATCATATTTTTGTGAATTGTGGCTGATTAACGAGTATTAAGTGTTATATGTATGTTTACATACTTCATACGTACATACGTATATGTGTTCAGACGTTGTTGTGGATTGAGTAGTAACGGGTTGTCTGGCCAACACAGGGCAGGACTGTGTATCTTTTGTGAGTGATGTGACGTGGTGCTCGGAGTAACAGCTGGTCAGTGCTCTTTTTCCAAACGGAAACTGAAAATCAATGACTAGTCCAAAGTTAAGGAAACAGTCATAAGACCTTGTTGTGCGTACGTACGTACATGTACCAACATTAATTTTGGTCAACCAAACAAAGGGAAAGAAAGAGCTGATCTTTCTGATGTACATACCTCCACCAGTGTACGTATTTGATATGCTAGTCATTCCTCCTGCTCAATCATTTCTTTCAGTTCTTTGTTTTCTTGAATCACATCGTAGAATCCTAACACAGAAAACTTCTTAGACTACTAGTGTTAATCTGCTAAACCTTCTCACCCACCATGATTCCCAGCTTCAATATGATATGCAAAGAGAAACGAATATTAATGTTAATCTGTCCTGTCTCACCATCGAGTGTGGACAGGACAGGACAAATGGTTGATCAAATGCAGCGGTTCCGTAGGTACTTTCTCACTGCTGGCCTGTCAAGGATGCTGATAGTTTCTGCATTCCTTTCAATTTGAAGCTTACAGAAACTGTAGTCCAATTTAGCCTCTTCATTTTCAACCGATTGGAGTCCCTAACATGGGTCGTTGGTGCATCCAGGTTATCCTGTGAATGTTTGTATGTACGTATGTGTGCCATGTACGTATGTATGTATGGCACTTCCAGTAAAAAACTGAACGTACTACGGGCGTACCCGTAACCATTTTTAACTGTACGTAGTCGACACGTTCCTAACCCGTAAATGAGTGACCTATACTTCTACTGCATTCTTCAGCAAGTGATAATTACTTGAGGCGAAGGTGACAATGAATGCATCATAATTCTTGCACAACGACATCAACCGTCGTTGTGCAAGAAGAATTCGTCAGTACGTTCAGTTTTTTACTGAAAGTACCGTTACGGTATGTATTAAGCCTATATGATAGTGGTGAAACTTGATCACAATTGGCATCATTGTTGCCATTATCACGACAATCACTCAATACCGTGATTTTACGCTTCATAATAATGACTAATCTGAAACAGTACACGGGGCGAAGATGGGAATTTAAGAGTAGATGAAATAACCCATTACACTAATGAAATTGTGTTTCGAGCCAAATGTAAATCAACTCAGTGAAGGTTTTGAGCTGAAAACACTGACATATGTACATTGTATGGAAGACACAATGGAGGAAGTGTTATTACGGTAATATTTAACTCATTATCATTATCAAATGATAATAAATACAACAAACGATATTTTTAATATCTTAATAGTCACACAGGGTTAGTGTGTACGTACGTGTGTGTGCACTGTATGCATATGCATACATATTTGGCATATGTTCATATGTGATAATACATATACGTACATACGTATGTGTGTATATATTTGTGATTATACACACATACATATTCGTATGTTCATGTGTCATTATTACCTTTATGTACTTGTCATCTCCTCACAGGCACCCCAGCTGTTGCATCGAGGAACATGGGAGAAGCCGAAATGAGGAAGATTGTCGATTTCATGGACGAGGGTGTCGTCCTTTCACAGGATGTGAACAAGAACACAGGTAATGAGAACCCTGCTCCTGTCAACAGTGGGGGAAATTTGTAGACCAAGTGGTATTGGTGCAGTACAGGGTTCTGCCCACACTGGTCGGGTGTGGTCAGGCCAACCACCACAAACTATAGAATGACCACCACTGGCTGTATTCCAACCTGTTTGCCCACATTCTGCCTAAATATATAGCAGCAGCTGTGTCTGTTACCATTTCATGCTGCAGCTGATCATTGAAATAATAATTAATAAATTTGGAATTTAGCGACCTAGCCATACTTCCGCCCGCTATAAGTTAACAAAATGGCAGTCTGGATTGAAGCACCGCGGGGTATACAAATACATAGCAAATATACAAACACCCAAGTTAACCAGGTTGCCACCACTAAAGATGGTCTGGGCAGAACCCTGGCAGTGGATCCGCCCAGTGGGTTGAGCCATAGTCGTACCTGTCGATAATAATCGGGCTTGTAGCTGGGGGGGGGGGGGTGAGAGATTGGTCCAACCCCCTGAAATAGCTACGTATGTCCACATCCGTTCCATACAGGATTTGGTTCCCTTGTTGGCTTTTCAAACTACAGTAAAATGGCTGCCTAATATGAGTATTGGATTAAGATCTGCTGACTTTATCAGCATTATCAGCATGACTGCCTGCATTGAATATTTCATCCCAAATGACTCAGCTATTTAATCGAGGAGGAAGTTGTTGTATAATCACTAAAAAAAATGTCAACAGAGAACAGGGAATGTCTTAAAAAGAGGTAGCCATTTTTTTTCATAATATTATGTTGAATGTCACCAGTCCTTAAAGAGGTGCCAAAACACCAGCCAAAGTACATGTATCTGATTCACTGTACTCAAATCGAATCTCGGTGGCTTGAAGGCTGGCTATGCAAGACTAAGCCTCCTTTGGCCTGTGTCATTGTACCTGGCAACTTGCTTAGTAAGTGCTCCTGGTTAATATGCACACTTCACACAGTCACTAGTTCATGTATACTATGTCAGCCAGTACTGATAGCAACCCGTGTTTTTAAAAACAGATTTCTGTGCACATTTCAAAGTACTAACTGTGCAAGTTGTTTTGTTCAAGCTTGATTCCTGTCATTACTCTGTCTACTAGGGAACTTTAAAGAGTTTAAAGAGTTCCTTCTCAAAGACCCGGAAACTGTGGAGAAAATTGCAGACCTGAAGAAGCGAGTTCAAGCTTTCGCCGAAACTTACCAACTACCAGGACTGGACGAATACTAGATTCATGTACGGAACGTGTTTGTTAATCTGAAAAGCGCGGGAAACGTTTAATTATTACAGTAGAACATTTCCGGTGTTGTATTTCCGGTTCAATTATTTAAAACAAAACCGACACAAGTCAAGTAAATTGCACAACCTCTGTTTCCCTAAGGTGGTTTTCAAAAGGGATTAGTTTCGCTGAGACAACTACACTGATCGTCCGTCTATTGGAGAGTTCTGTCTAGTGAGAAATGTCGAGAGAAAACACGGACGACAAGCCGTTCAGTTGCGATTATCCCAATTGTGATCAGGTAAGTAAGTTTGGCCCACTTCTAAGACCTAATTCGCCTTCCCGGTCGCCAGAACGAGACCTAAAATACAAAGAACGAACCGAACTGAGATATCTACGTAATTTCTTAGCGCCGGGGAGAACCAAATTTGACCATTACATCATTGTCCCGATTCCCTCGGCCGACATGTTCCTATGATGTCATTTAGCACTAGTTCTCTGCCCTCTTTGTTGGCGTCGTTGTAGACGGCGAACTGGCGACTCCGAGAGTGGTTGAATACGCTGATAGTTGACTGGGACTTTCTTCGAGTTGGTGTTAAATTCCAGTGGGCTACTTTCAAACATCTCCCTTTTGCCTGTCAAGGTTCAGTAAACAGCCCAACTCGGGCTCTGAAACTCACTGTTCGTTCCGCTGTAAACAAACAGTGATTATATGCCACTCAGCCTTGTCGTTTAGAGTCGTTCCTCTTCGAATTTGCGTACAATTTAGGATTTCTGCACCATTTTCGAGGAAAGGGGTGCGGTGAATTCAGACTGTACTGTCATGTCGTCGAACGCCGAAACTGAAAGGTGTATTGCGACTGCAATGCAAATGAAATGATGCAGGGTATTTCTGATTACCCTTTGAATAATATTTAGTTCTTGTTGTTTGGAACATTGAGGGTACATGTCGTTTCTGCATCGTTAGTCTAGAGTGTGATAGTTGGTTAACGTCTGTTTGTGTTAATCCTTTGCACATGCACACATACATGCACTCTCACTACGTACATAAACTCACATACACACACACACAATCGTGTACATAAACCAACGTACGCACACACAAACATGTACATGCACACATACTCACACACACACACACACACACACACACACACACACACACACACATACAGAAGTTTGCCAATGAAGATCACTATGCCGTGCACAGAGCAAAGCACGACATGTCTCTGAGTATCAACAGGGGGAAAGTGGTGTTACCAGGTACACACGTATGTGTGCATGCAGGTAGATATGTACGTACATCAATGATTGTGAATTATATACGTATGTACGTGCGTAGGTTTCTGTGAAATTGTGTCCGATCAGCAAGAATTCACTGTACGTACGTACATACGTACATACTTATGCATATGAGATCACTTGTACTAGTCCCAGAGTGCACCCCAGCCATTATCGTGTATTTTCATTTGCCTGATGTCGAGTTATTGTAATGGGAGACTGTTTTCACCGTCATATATAGACCAAACGCCCACACCTACACGCTTCCTCAAGATTTGTGATCAGGAAGGTCTCTTTGACACTCTGAAAGATAACCCGTTTGAGCATGTGCGTATGGTGTGTGTGTGTGTGTGTGTGTGTGTTTGTGTTTGTATGTACGTATGTGTTCATGTGTATGTGTGTATGTACGTATGTGTTCATGTGTGTGTGTGTGTGTATGTATGTGTTCATGTGTGTGTGTTTGTGTGTGCGCGCGCGTGTGTGTGTGTGTGTGTGTTACTTTTTTCCATGAAACTTGCATATCTCTTGAATAATGTTGTGGACTTGAATTGACTTTTATTCAATGTTAGTGATATCATCCATTTTTCAGGAATTTCGCAAATCTGTACCTACTGATACGGAAGACCCAGTACAGGGAGAGTCCCAAGAAGTGAGCTAAGGTGTCCTGTTGTAGAATAATAGGGACAGGTTTGGCAGCATGAGGTCATACGTAGGGGTTGGGTGTGGCTACAGGTGTTAGTAGTTGGGTGTGTGGCTACAGGTGGTAGGATGTGGGTGTGTGGGCTACAGGTGGTAGGATGTGGGTGTGTGGGCTACAGGTGGTAGTGTGTGGGTGTGTGCGCTACAGATGGTGGGGGTTGGATAGTTACGTACCTGCGGGTGTTGTTTAGTCATGGCTGTCCTTTATTCTCTTCTCTGCTTAGCATTCACAAGGGACAGTTGTTGATACTAGAACTCTCACCAACCCTGCAGTGTACTCCATTGGATCACTTGCCGGTATGTACTCATACATACGTACGTATATGTACATCCATTGTGTGTGTGTGTGTGTGTGTGGTGTGTGTGTGTGTGTGCGCGTGCGCGTGCGTGTGTGTGTGTGTGTGTGCTTACACATACATACGTACATACATACGTGTGTACCCAATTTCTTCACATGGTGCCTTTATCACTGCAGCTCCCACCCCCATCATCAGCTCTCCGTATGCTGTGGCTAGCATACCAGTGGCTCCACCAAATAGCATTGAAAATCCAAAGAAAATTGTAAGTTCATTTTACATGCATGTGTGTGTGTGTGTGTGTGTGTGTGTGTGTGTGTGTGTGTGTGTGTGTGTGTGTGTACCTACGTATGTATTTCGTAATGAACCACATAGGACAGGTTCCACTACATTTTCCAAATGTGCAGCTGTAAGGTTAATCTGTTCTAATTGAAAGTATCAAAATCCCACTGGAATTATGCTACATGATACTTTCACAATGCATGCTGTTACGTACGTACGTATATGCCGGTATGTTTCACATCCCATACTTGTCTGCTTGTGAAATTACGTATGTCAATCTGTTCTAATCATGTTGTTTTTCTGAATTGAAGGTTCCCGTGGCAACACCGCCAACTAAACTGCCAGACACGGCTGCCTCCCAACAGATGAAACAGTCTCTGCGGAATAAGCTTCAACAGGAATCGTACAAGAAAATTCTCCAGTTACCTGGTGTGGACATTCCGAGTCTGGTGGCTTCTGCTACTCAGATCCCAACTACTCCTGAGATAATACAGGAAGCCTTCAAGAATGTGTGTGTGTGTGTGTGTGTGTGTGTGTGTGTGTGTGTGTGTGTGTGTGTGTGTGTGTGTGAAGGGGAAGTGTGTGCATGTGTTTGTGTGTGTGTGTGTGTGTCTGAACTCCAAAGTAAACAAGCCTACACTTTCGATGATACACATCTATACATACGTACATACGTACAGTACAAGTTAGTAGTAGCAGTAATTTGTACTATAGATACAGATATGTACGTGTGATCTAAAGCATTTCCACTGTACTGTTTACATACGTACATACACTTCAGTTGGGCTGTATAATATATTATGTACGTATGTATGATGGAGGATGTCCTAATTTCATAGGTTAGTGTGCCAGTTCCTCACTTTTTCTGCCATTATAACAGTAAACCGATACATCTGTGTCCGCAAGACATGTTGTTATAAGGAGACTGTCCTTGTAGGGTAGTATTGTAAAGAGATTGAATACCAATACCGATAGTTTCTGTACATATGTACGTACGTATTCCCCTTCTTGTGGAGTGTCCCTTCACGTGACGTTATCTCACTGTCCATAGGCTCTGTCTCAAGGGGCCCCGCCCTTCATGAGCCCCGCGCTCGCCCAACAAAACTCTCAGCCCTCCCCCACTCAAGTGTACGGTGAAGAGACCACAAGGAGAAGGTCTCGAACCAAGGACGACGAAGACGATCCAACCGAGAAGAGGAAGCGTTTCCTAGAAAGAAACAGGTACAGCACTTATATCTTTCTTTATTATCTTATCTACCTATCTTTTACCTTTTATCCGACTGTATTTGTTGCAGTATTGGGTGCTGGTTGTTGTATGTAGTGTGCGTACATGAGCTAATAAATACCTAACAATATTCGCCTTATTACAATCGTCTCACAGACCTGGTTTGTGCGTACGTACGTATTTAAACTTTCTTGCTGTTTCACTCAGAGCTGCTGCAGCAAGATGTAGGTCGAAGAAGAAGGCCTGGGTGGAGAACTTGGAGGGAAAGGCAAAGAACTTGGAAGATCAGAACCGAGGGTTGCAGGAGGAGATCAGTGTCCTGAAGCAGGAGGTGCAGAACCTGAAGAACATTCTCATGGCTCATCGTGACTGTCCACTCCTGGTGTCACAGCAGGAACAGCTAAAGCAGCTGCAATCAGGTGTGCATGTGTAGTGAATCCATTCTGTTTGCTGCTGAAAGGTTTTCCACTCTTCAGAGGCAAAATATGCTAGTTCACCCCTGTAATTTTCCCACTACGCAGTAGTAGTGGGTAGCTCAATAATGGTCACTTAGGACAGGTGGTCTTTATACAGAGGTGCTTTAGTGTAGTTGAGATTATGTATTGGATAGTTAAATAGTGGTCACTTAAGACAGGTGGTCTTTGTGTAGAGGTGGTCTTTATAGACAGGTTCCACTGTAGTTAAATAGTGGTCACTTAAGACAGGTGGTCTTTGTGTAGAGGTGGTCTTTATAGACAGGTTCCACTGTAGTTAAATAGTGGTCACTTAAGACAGGTGGTCTTTGTGTAGAGGTGGTCTTTGTAACTGAGTCCACTGTCCAAATGTACTTCTCCCATGAATTTTCCCAGTTGTACAGTATTACTGCATTTTCTCATAATGCAGTGAATTGAGTCTGGTGTTTGCCTGTTTTACTCTTGTTTACAACCTTCCACATTAATGTTTGTATGCCTGTTTACTCTTGTTTACAACCTCCCACATTAATGTTTGTATGCCTGTTTACTCTTGTTTACAACCTCCCACGTTAATGTTTGTATGCCTGTTTACTCTCGTTCACAACCTTTCACGTTGATGTTTATTTGTTTATTTTCTTCATATCCAGTTGACTACAGCAGTGTATTGTCTACCGCAGTTGCCCTTGACAACAGCAGTAGGCCAAACTCGGCATCAACACTGTCGGAAGCCCTATCAATATCACCCTCACCCATCACTAAAAACATCGATATATCGACCTCCGCTAGAGACCCACACGGAAGGGAGAGTGACAAGTGAACACATTTTGAAAAGGACAGTCACCCTCATGGTATATGTATATCCGCACCAATTTTGTACTTGCACACATATTATGCCTGTATTCTCGGGATAGGTAGCGTAATCGATATACGTATGTATGTATGTAGCCGGCACAATATTAGGCTTATTGTAGATTTTTAATTTGTACCAGTACTTGTAAGATGTATTGTTTTGCATATCGCACATTTGTCAAATTTTCAGTTTATGTGGCACCAGCCAAGTTTCAGATGCTAATAGCTCGAACTGGTGGGATCGTAGTAGGTGCTCGATAGTGGGATCGTAGTAGGTGCTCGATAGTGGGATCGTAGTAGGTGCTCAATAGTGTAGGATTGTAGTAGGTGCTCGATGGGGTCTGTTTAGATAGTCAGCTAAACTATGCACAGATTTGGTGTGACCTTCAAGGTGTCATACGTACTTGCTATAAGCAAGTTGAACTCGATCTGAGAAGGATGGATCTGCCCATGTGAGGCTACTACAGTGAATTCTCAATAATCCGCCACTGCTTCATCCGCAAAACCTTTTAATCCGCCACAATTTTATTATAATGTACAAGTACCACTGAATATCCAGTTAATCTGCCAAACTCGATAATCCACCATATTCTTTGAAAATGAATTGCAGTGGATCAATATCAGTCTCTGTAGAAAGTCCATGTAAAGCTGTCCAAGTTTGTGTTCAAGTTTGTGTTCGACATACACTTCCTGGTGGTCAGTTGCAATACTCTCTACAAAGAACCGTAGGGGGGAGCTTTGGGACTTGCGGCTGACCTCCCAGCTAGAATAGTGTCATCTGCATGTGCGGAATGACCAAGTACACAACCACAATGGAAAGTCCCTGTATACCTGGCTATAGTGGGTTCCTAGCCAATACAAACCGCACCGTGCGGTTTATATTGTCTATTATGGTGGGTTCGACACCAAGTGGGTGACCTTTATTATTTTCTCCAATACGACGGTTCATGGATAAGAAGCACTGGGCGCTTGATATGAGCGTTCTCTAGCTGCTCAGTGGTAGAAACTCGTGTGTAAACGGTGCATGAAAAAGAGCTGTATAAACACAGTCTGACCTATTGGACCTGTTACCTTCAGTAGAACTACACGGAGCCCGTTACAGATGTCAATCAAAAGCGTTCTGTTACAAGCAAGGTGAATTGCGTCACTCGAACAACGTAAAGTTTGTTCATCCTTTTGACCAACGGGTCAGCTAATGAGGACTATGTTCCAGCATCGAGTGGCTTGTAGCTGATGGTTGAATGTTCATTCGTTGTTTGCTATCGAGTGTGTTCGTTACTCTTCAGGCCATCCTCTCTGAGAAGAATATCCGTCATAGCAAGGCATATGGTTAGTTGCGGTTGCAACCTGACATTTATACTCCAGCGCCTGTTGGCCCATAGGTGCGTAGTATAGAGTATATGTCTGGTCATGGGAGACGTGGAAGTACAGCAGCCTATATGTTGTCTTTCTTCAAACTTGCTTAGTTTAACACACACACACACACAACAACAACAAGTGCCCCCAGAGGTCTGACTTATCCAGACTACACTGTATTCCAGTGTCCCCAGAGATTTATCCAGACTCCCTTTATATAGCATAATTCTGCATATGTAATCAGTTTGTAGTCACTGTTATGTACTTCATCTGGTGTTTATGGCTGTACAGAGTCATAAACTCTGACTATTTAGTTCTTGTAGTGAATGGTGTACTGAAAGTTCTTTGTATTATTCGATCTCTGCAGTGTTCCTTACCAGAAGATGTAAGTGTGTGTGTGTGTATGTGTGTGTGTGTGTGTGTGTGTGTGTGTGTGTGTGTGTGTGTGTGTGTGTGTGTGTGTGTGTGTGTACAGTATGTATGTGTCCTATTCGTTTGTGTTTCTCCTCGCTAGGAAGTGTTGTTTCAGCGGAAAAATCGTTCCGGGATTGTTGTTCTGAATCGACCAAAAGCTCTCAACTCCCTGAATCTGAACATGATCAACACTATGCTATCCTCACTAAGGGTTGGTTGAGTGGTGTGCACCAATGTTAGGACTGTAAAAGATGGTTATACTCCATAGCACATGCACGTGTACACGCAAGGAGCTGATTGCGTGTGTACAACATTTGTGTGGAACAAGATGTATGTTTGCTGGCGATGTAAAAACAATTGCAGAAATCTATCACTCCCATTATGGACAGTAAGTGCAGTAGAGCCTGTTCTAAAACTAGGGTTCCAGCGATATGGTATCGACCTATCTGTTATCGGCTTATTGGCCAATGTTCTCTCATATCAGGATCAGCTGTATTGTTGCTGATACAGTCAATAGTGAATATCATGAGTTGTTGTTGTTGTTGTTTACAATTGGTTGAGTGGTTGTTGTTTACAATTGGTTGAGTGATTGTTGTTGTTTTTTACAATTGGTTGAGTGGTTGTTGTTGTTGTTTACGATTGTTTAGAGTTGGAATGGTGACCCTAATATTGACGTTATCATAGCGAAAGGTACCGGGGATAAGGCCTTTTGTGCAGGAGGAGATGTCGTCAGTGAGTGATGTGTGTGTGTGTGTGTGTGTGTGTGTGTATGTGTGTGTGTGTGTGTGTGTGTGTGTGTGTTCACTGTTTACTGTTTATTGAATGTTTTTGTGTATTTTCGTTAATTCCCAAGCACTGTCCAAGGCAGCACAAAAGGATGAGCAGCTGTCAAAAGACTTCTTCTACAAGGAGTACCAGCTGGATTACCTGACAAGTGAGAGATGGAACAAGTTGTGTAGCAGGGTCTACTGCATGCCTGCTCCTGTGCTATTGGGGTGCAGTCTACCCTGTATTTAGCATAGTTTATGAATTTGATGAATTAGGTACTTTGAAAAAGCCTTATATTGCTCTTTTGGATGGGATTTCAATGGGAGGGGTGAGTGTGTGTGTGTGTGTGTGTGTGTGTGTGCGCGTGTGTGCGTGCGTGTGTGTGTGTGTGTGTGTGTGTGTGTGTGTGTGTGTGTGTGTGTGTGTGTGTGTATGTGTGTGTGTGTGTGTGTATGTGTGTGTGTGTGTGTGATCTGTGTTTGATACCTCTATGTACTTCCTCAGGGAATTGGTATTTCAGTCCACGGATGGTTCAGGGTGGCAACTGAGAAGACTCTCTTTGCAATGCCAGAAACAGCCATCGGTGAGCCTCTCCCTCTCTCTCTTGATGTTCACAATCTCCCTCACAACCCTTCTCATAGTCCACACAATCCTTCTCATTGTCCTCACGTTCCTTCTAACAGTACCAGGAAGTGGTTGTAGCTGCATATCCCCCCGTTTTCCAGGTTTCTTTGCTGATGTTGGAGGCAGTTACTTCCTGCCAAGGTTACCTGGACATGTTGGGATGTTTCTAGCTTTGACAGGTCAGTAGGTGGTGTGTTGGTGACCATGAGTGCGCTACGCACACACACACATACACACACACACACACACACACACACACACACACACGCACACACACACACACACACACACACACACACACACAGCTCATACGCATGTCCACATGATATGTGCTAATCGTTCTCTAGGTCATCGTCTAAAAGGGCGTGATGTGCAGGAAGTGGGAGTGGCTACTCATTTCATCCAGCGTGACCAGGTACTGTAGTGATGATGATTGTTGTGACAGTGATGGGCATATTGATAGTGGTGATAGTAGTGATGGTAGTGACCATGGCCTTGATAGTAGTGTGGGTGGTGATAGCAGTGATAGTGGTGATGGTGATGATAGTGGTGATAAAGGTGATGGTGGTGATGAAGGTGAAGGTGGTAATAGTGGTGACAAGTGATGGTGGTGATAGTGATGACAGAGGTGATGGTGGTTTGTAGTGATGGTGGTGACAAGTGATGGTGGTGATAGTGATGACAGAGGTGATGGTGGTTTGTAGTGATGGTGGTGATAATGGTGATAAAGGTGATGGTGGTGATGAAGGTGAAGGTGGTGATAGTGGTGACAAAGGTGATGGTGGTTTGTAGTGATGGATATCATGGTGGTGATAATGGTGATAAAGGTGATGGTGGTGATGAAGGTGAAGGTGGTGATAGTGGTGACAAGTGATGGTGGTGATAGTGGTGACAAAGGTGATGGTGGTTTGTAGTGATGGATATCATGGTGGTGATAATGGTGATAAAGGTGATGGTGGTGACAAAGATGATGGTGGTTTGTAGTGAAGGTGGTGATAGTGGTGACAGTGGTGATGGTGGTGACATTGGTATTAGTGTTTTGGTATTTGTTTTAGTGCTTTCGTGCCAGTTCTCCTTGCTCCGGCTAAATACTTCTCAGTGTTAATATTTGCACACATGTAGTTACTGACTCTCGAGGAAGAGCTGTCGAATACCAAGGACCTGAATTTGGACACCATACAGACTGTCCTTGATGGCTATCATCAGAAGGTGGGAGTGATGCTTACACATACTGTTTACACACTCCTACAACCAAAAGGTTCATCGAGCAAAAGATGAGCTGGAGGAAGCAAGAAATTCCTTTTGTGTTATCTGTGAAATGTCCTTTGTATAGAGCCTCAGTACTGACTCCAGAGAGTTCAGCTTAAAGGATAAAATGGCTGTCATAAATAAGTCAGTACAAGCTGTGATGATGGTGCATATTATTGTTTGGTTTGTGGAGTCTGTATCATGTGATACTCATGTGATATTGGTTGATATGTTTATCATGTGATACCTATGTGATATTGGTTGGTATGTTTATCATGTGATACCCATGTGATATTTGCATGTTTATCATGTGATACCCATGTGATATTTGTATGTTCATCATGTGATACATATGTGACACATTGATGCGTGGATCGCGAAATCACAATCATCACAAGTCACCCGTAGTGCTGCAACCTGTTAATACTAAGATCACATAATGGTTACTTTTGAACTCCGTACGTATATCACTAAATTTTCTCCCACAATAATTTTCTGTTTTATAATGGTAGTGGTTGTAGAGGTTGACTATAATCTCATTTGTATGACTGAAATTATCAGAATATTTTAATTATATGACTGCCAGTCATGTGTTAGTCATGTGACCCTCACATGTCGTACTTTGTGTGCAGCTGCTTTGATAAAGATACAGTCGAGGAGATACTGGAGGCTCTGGAGAAGGAAGGATCTGATTGGTCCAGTGAACAGCTAAAGGTTCAAGACAGAAACCATCTTTAATGTGTTATTTTCTGGTTTCCATGTTTGCATGTACGGCTAAGGGTGATTCATATCCATCATCTCGTTTGTTTGTGCAGATTTTATCAAGAATGGTGAGAGAGGATTGTAGACTTCATTTAATGCCATGGAATACACACACACACACACACACACACACACACACACACACACACACACACACACACACACACACACACACACACACACACACACACACACACACACACACACACACACACACACACACAAACACACACACACGCACACACACACAATACACACACACACACACACACACACACACACACACACACACACACACACTGATTATTGTACGATACATAATGGTACTCAAAATGTACTTCCCTTCTTCCTGAAGTCACCAACATCATTGAAAGTGACTCACCATCAACTCAGAGAGGGGAAGAAGATGCTCCTTGATGACTGTCTTAAGATGGAGTATAGAATTAGTCAGAGAGCAGTGGTGTGTGTGTGTGTGTGTGTGTGTGTGTGTGTGTGTGTGTGTGTGTGTGTGTGTGTGTGTGTGTGTGTGTGTGCATGGTTGTGTGTCTCTCTCTCTCTGTGTGTGCATACATGCATGTGTTCACGAGTGACAATGTGTACATGTATACTTCTCTAGGTCAGTCATGATTTCCAAGAAGGCGTACGAGCAGGTGAGAACGCTGTACACGTCAGCAAATACTAAACAACAGTTATCAAACCAATCACGTACTGCATTGTCCAAAAACTGTTTGTCAACACAAACAAGTCAATGTCGCTATGCTTCTTTGACTTCTTTTCTCAAACTCTTGCTGTAGGCGAGGGATGGTTGTTGTTGTTCATTTGTGTTTTTGTGTGTGTGTCGTTTTCTACAGTTTTGATAGACAAAGACAACCAACCGAAGTGGTCTCCTTCCACACTTCAGCAGGTTTCAGAAGAAATGGTGAAGAGTTACTTTGTACCATTACCTAAAGGAGAACACGAACTAGATTTGGTTTGAAATAAACTTTGAGCAATCTTCCTCCATTTTGATAGGAATAATATGCGTATTATACACATCATGCAGTTCATTATCTGGTATATACTTTATTGGATGAACCTCACATGAACACAGTAGAGTATGAATCATACAATACAGTACATACACGTGCAAATAATATTATCATCTGAATTCACGTTCTCGTTTTCAATTTCGCGCGGGTAAAAAATTTGAAACTGGACTCGAATACTACCTGTACTAATTTCTCTGAAGAATTCCAGCAGTGACGTCTCTTCAACCGAAATGCCCAACGTTAGATTACAGAGCTCAGATGGAGAGGTCTTTGACGTAGACGTGGACGTGGCTAAAGTATCTATGACCATCAAGAATATGCTAGAAGGTGATTTGAATGAAGTATAACTTATTAAGTAACGATATACTAGTCGTAAGTTGGCTGGCCAAGTGGATTAGTTTTGATGTCCGCTATACGGTTCAAGCGGCCCATTATGGATTTTTTGATGTTTGTACTAAACACAGACTCGAATTTAATACCTTCTCTGATAATCTGATGCTAAATGGGCAACCAATAACACGTCAGATTACAAAGGCTGTAGAGGTTTTATAGTAGTTTGGTCTGTAATAATGACTGTGCCCCTGAATGTGGTCGGGTTATAGAGATACTTGATTGTGAAGGTTCCACTGTACAGAGTGGATACAATAGCTGTGGTGTTGTTTCACCTTCACTGCACTGTGTACTGTTCTATTATCATCTCTTCTCTTGTTCCATAGATCTTGGGATTGATGAAGATGATGATGAACCAATTCCTCTTCCCAATGTAAATGGGGCTATAATGAAGAAGGTGTGTGTGTGTGTGTGTGTGTGTGTGTGTGTGTGTGTGTGTGTGTGTGCGTGCGTGTGTGCGTGTGTGCGCGTGTGTGTGTGTGTGTGTGTGTGTGTGTTTGGTGTGCATGCATGTGCATTTTCGCTTGTATCAACATATGTACAAATACATGTGAATGATAGTAGTACATGCATGTCATTTACACATGTATGCATACGCACATAGGTCATAGATTGGGCCACGCATCACAAAGGAGACCCTCCTGCCCCAGAAGATGATGACTTCAAGGAGAAGAAAATGGACGATATTGATCCTTGGGATCAAGAGTTTCTTAAAGTAGATCAGGGAACCTTGTTTGAGTTAATACTGGTGAGAGACGTGCCCTACATGCATACTAGTGAGGGACATGCCCTCTTGCATACAGTGAGGGACATGCCATAAATGCATACTAGTGAGGGACATGCCCTACATGCATACTAGTGAGGGACGCCCCTATTTGCATACAGTGAGGGACATGCCATAAATGCATACTAGTGAGGGACACGCCCTACATGCATACTAATGAGGGACAGGCCCTACATGCATCCTCAACAGGTTGGGCATCATCCTAATACCGTATTTGCTCCAATTGGAGCGCCTCTCTAATCAAAGTACCCCTAAAGGCGAACCATGTTTTTCGGTGTTTGAAAAGATGTGCCTGTCTGGCATCTAATTTATTTTTTGTGGGGCGCTTAGCAATTAGAACAGCCGCGAATCACATTTCCGCACACGTGTCAGAATATCTCCTAATTGCGATTGAAATGGCCCAGACTCACAAGGAAGTATCTCTCCAACTAGAGGTTCCCACCTTCCTTGGTAAACATGGTAGCCGCATGAAACATAATCCACCTCCCACGTGTGAATTTGAAAGGATGCCATTCTCTGGAAAGTTTCGTTCCAATTCTGAGTACCCTTCTAATGAAGGTACCCTATCTCTGCTTCTCCAATTTTCCACATTCTAAACGAAGCACCGGTTTGAAGGTTATTTTATTTTTGGGGAGCGCTCCAATTGGAACAAATACGGTAATTATTATTTATTATTATTAATAATTATTATAATATGGTGCCTTTTATCCCACTTCTCATACAGGCTGCAAACTACCTGGATATAAAGGGGCTCTTGGATGTCACCTGCAAGACAGTCGCTAATATGATCAAAGGTGCACCCACACAAACACAGACACACCTGAACACACACACACCTGTACCTGTTCAAACACATGTATTGTCACGCACACACAGACTACAGCAATAATGTTGGTGGCGTACAAGTGAAATTTCATCTTAATTTCCTACTTGACACAAATGAGATGTTAAATTTACATTGGTTAGTATAAAATTATGTGCACACAAACATACACATGGCCTCAAAAGGTGTGTCTCCAGGGTAAAGTACACAGGTGGGATGCTATTTCATGATCCATATTATACTGTATGCCCGTACTCCAACCTGTACAGCATAATTGTCCTTAATAGAGAGTTATCATTGGAACCTCTCTATTAAGGACAATTTGGGACCTTATTTTCATGTCCTTATTACAGAGGTTTTCTCAATTCAGAGATCACCTAATACACTACAGCCTTACATTGGGACACAGAATGGTGTCCTCAATTCTAGTTCAGATGTTCGTATAGGAGAAATTCCTCTGTATGCCATCAGACTGCCCCCTTTATAAGCCAGCCATGTTTTACATGGTATCCATATAACCTTCTGTTGTCTTGGTAACATGTTGTACAGGTAAGAATCCCGAAGAGATCCGAAAAACGTTTAACATCAAGAATGACTTCACACCGGAGGAGGAAGAACAAATTCGGAAGGAGAACGAGTGGTGTGAGAATGCCTTCTAGCTATCTCGGTCCGCACTAGTGACATTAACAACTCGTACATAATTGCGAGGAGCAGCATAGTTGACTTCTAGATAAGATCAGCATTTATCCTGATCCATCTACTAGCAATGTGGTGTTACATGCCTTATTGTATGTATATGTCATGGCAGTAGACCTATGATAGTGCACTTCTAATATTATTGTATGTAGTACATTGTATTTTAATGTATCTGATTCAAAATTATATAATGTATTTAATGGGTGCAGACTCATTTATGTATATACAGGTCGAATATATCCTATTAATTGAAATGTGATCGTAACAAAGTACTGATGTATGTATCAATGCAATAGTTACTATACTGAGCCCCATCAATAGACTATGTGTTGCTTTATGTGCTTCCAAACTAGCACCACCTCCCACTTGAGACCACTTGAACTGGTCCAATTGTCGGTCTTGATTGTAGAAATTTAGTGTTACTCACTGTGCTTTCCAGTTATTCATTGTCATTCAATGTGAAATTCAGGTGTGTCCTAGCCAAGATAACCCTCACCCGTAACACACTTGACAGTGAAGTCAGATGCTTGTCTGCCTGTGCCCTGGTTAGTCCCAAGTGACGGGAATTACCCCAGTTTACCTTACTGGTGTCAAATACAGTCCTATGTTAAGAAATACGGATTTGGTATCCCCAGGGTACTTACCTAACAAGGTGGAATCATAGGTAGTTCTATTATCTATGGTGGAATGTATTGTCCATGAATTAATATTAATATTATTATCATTAATTTAAAATAAAAACAAATTAATAATTATTATGTGGCTTGTACATGACATTGAATGTAATTATGATGTATACGTGTATAGAACGGATCTTTTAGGTTATAAGGTTCTCTCTCGGTTGATTGCTGTCTTCTCATTAGCGAGTGAATGTCATCCCAACCATTCCAATCGTCGCATTCCTCTCCACGTGCGCATGCGTGTACGTGTTGTAACCTTTCACGAAGCCTCCTTTAAAAGCTGTTCGCGTGCCGGTAGTCTTAAGTACCTGGAACATTTTCTCCTCTCCACCAAGCGTACAGTGAAGTCTACTCGTGTCTCCAGTGGTATACATATCAGCGGATATATTGCACTAGAGGAAGAATCCAGCAATGACTCTTCGCGTGGAGTACTATCCACACGGCGCGAACACTCCAAAGACGGTGCGATGATTCCCAGTGTCCGTGTGTGTTCAATCTCAGTAACTCTACACTACATCGCCGAATCTGAATATTCCTGGATGGAATTTCGTTGCGTAGACGGAGTTATTATACCAGCGCGGCGTAAGGCACTCCCTAACCCCTAAAGTCCACGGTACCAGTTATAGTCTCTTTGGCTAGTTAGTAGTGCGCGAATACGGATACTTTTTAATTATAAAAGCTTAGCATACGTTTCGTACGGACCACTACCATCCTGGTACAGATCTTCGAATCTATTATCATTTAAACGGTAGTGACGTTTTATATTTTAAGACGCCGTCTGCGCACGAAGCATTGGGACATGGGGACGCCTAGTTCAGTATATGCAGTTGGCTTTACAGCATGAGCCATAGTTGGCAACTCAGAAAAGAGTGTTGTAGAACCTTTACTTTTCTTCTCGAGCTATAATAGCCTTCGAGCTTAATCCTTGCCATATCAATGTTACTTTCTTCGCCCTTAATACTAGATGGAAGTGGAACGTAAATTGAATGTGGGCTTT
>OZ026558.1:4648968-4658968 GCA_964020155.1 Chondrilla cf. caribensis | reverse complement strand
ACACTGAAATCAGCTGTGTTCCAGCAGCCCGCTTCACCCCGATCCACCCCACCATCAAGACAAATATGAGAGCGGTCCAGTCATGGGTGAGGAATAGAGCCAGCAAACAAGCCCCGAACAGGATCGAAAACACAGTCCTCACTGGTCTCCTGATCACCTTCCTTTTGGTTCTGATTCTTGCTTGACGCGACATTTGTGAGATTTTACTGAGCATTGAGAAGGACAATTTGTTCTCCTTCTTCTCCCGCGGAGGAATGAAGAGACTACCGAAACTGCTTGGAGGAGAGTTCTTGAGTGTGCTGCTGTCGCTGACACTCACAGCTATTGGAGGAACATCCACCTTTGAGGTGCCCGTGGCTTCTGCAAGTTTTGTTGGTTCAACGCTGCCTTCATTTTCAGCTTTGTATCCTTCATCGTCCTGTCGTTCTTCCTCCTTGTTATCATCAACATGACAGTCTGGATGATCAGTATCATTTGTTTCATCATCGTCGTCGTCATCATCATCATTAGTGCAGTCTTCATCAATGAAATTTTCAATCTTATCTGCGAATCTCACGCTCATTCTCCTTGCAGCTCGGAAGGAAGCAGAATCCCAGGACAAGCTGAGGCTGTCTTGAGGTAGTTGTGCTTCTGAGAGCTTTTTCTCCGAAGCTGAAGTTCCTCTTCTTTTCAAAATTGACCCGAAATGAGGGGTACTTTCCTGCACTGGTACGGGATTCTTGTCATCCAATGGTCCAGTCCGGTTGTGCAGATCAAGTGCTTTTGGACCCGAATCGATAGTGTCCTCTCCACTTCCTTCATTCTCATTTTCATCATCACTAACGGGGTCTTCTTGAAGGAAATTGGACCCCCCAAATGTTCTCAATACAAACACAGCGGATGGGCCAAACAGTCGTATCAAGGCAGATGTCACCAACTTGGTTAGGTTTTGAATTTTATCCAACAACGGTCTAACTGCCCAGCTCAAGCCGACAGGTCTCGATACATACTCGACACTCAACACCAGAAGCCATACCAAAGCATACACGAGGGCCAGTTCAATGAATATGATTAATGCGCTGATCAAGTAGACTGCTGATACTTTGACAATCCTCAACAGAACTAGACACAGGAACACGGCGAAACTTAGTAAAAATATGACCATGCTCTCACCGATAACATAGCTGGTGATGTAGAATACGATCGTGAATTTCAACGGTAGAGCGAGAATGCGATAGGCGGGAAAAATGAGCGGGAAAGTTATCGACAGTCCCTTAAGAATACACAGAAGTAGCACATCCACCACAATCCACCAAATCTGAAGAAACAAAAGAAAAGGGCACTGAAATTCCACAAAAAGACATTTAACTGCATTAACTGGTTATTTATTACCAATTGTACATTGTATCAGTGCTGGGAAATTGTGGTTGATAAAAATGTTGGGTGGATAAAGTGGTAATGAATTAACAAGAATTTACAGTATGTCCATATATCTATGCTCCAGTTGGGTATGGATGATCTATGCCACGTACTCTGTTGCCTACTTCCTGCTATCACACTGAAGAATAGGCACAGTACACCAGCAATGAATTCATTTTGTCCACGGTGGCGTGCTGAGGTGGTGTGTGGAGGTGAGTTTAGTGCTGGAATGGTGTGTGGAGGTGAGTTAAGTGCTTGGGTGGTGTGTGGAGGTGAGTTTAGTGCTGGAGTGGTGTGTGGAGGTGAGTTTAGTGCTTGGGTGGTGTATGGAGGTGAGTTTAGTGCTGGGGTGGTGTGTGGAGGTATGGTGCTGGGGTGGTGTGTGGAGGTGAGTGTAGTGAATTTGTCCATGGTGGCTATGAATTTGTCATGGACTGCTTGTACTACAGCTGGATGATGTCATTCATGAACACTTGGGCCCTGATCATGTAAACAATTAAAGAGCTTTATTATGGCTTCATTTCCCCCTTGTGGTCACAGGGGGAAAGGGGATGAATTGCTAGTGGTCTAACTTCCTCCATCCTATAATGGCATCTTTCCATATTTCTGTTCAGGTACATTGCACAATATATGTACGTACCATTCAATGATAACTGTAGTTAGATATCACAGTAGGCCCTATGTTGTTATATATTATCAATATTCCAGAGGAAAACGGGTAATTCTTGAGGGACCACGTACGTAGCAGTGAAACAGATTGGAGTGGTTGAAATGTAAAACGTTTCGACTGCGAAGGTCTTCGTCAGTTACAATACTGTACACTGACGAAGACCTTTGCGGTTGAAACGTCTTACATTTGAAGTGTCTTACATTTCAGCCATTTCAATCTATTTCACTGCTACGTGATTGCTCAAGAATTTCCCCTATCTACGCCGTAACAATTATGAGCCTCCACCAAATTATCAATACTCCAGTTGGGTAGTATAGATACTTCATGCCAAGTCCATAGTTGCCCACTTGAATCCCATAATACGTATACAGAGGGATCTCTCTGTAAAGGACACATTGGGACCAACTAATTTGTCCACTGTAGAGAGGTTGTCCACTCTTCAAAGGTGAAAAATGTATTAGCACTACAGGAAAGTTCATTTTTGGTGTCTTAGACCTTGTCCTTTGTAGGGAGGTAATTTCTATGGTGTCCTTTATTTGGAGTGTCCTTTAATAGAGGTTCAACTGTAATATAAACACAACACACTTACTGAGAATTTGTTGATGGTGGTAATGATTGCTGTTGATAGCTCTACACACCACTGCCATCCGTCCAATATGTTACTCTGTCCCCAGCCAGGAATGAAGCTGGGCACGTATCCCACCGGTGTGTTGTGGAACATCCATACAGAGACAGCGTACATGACTACAACCACAGTCACACGCTTCCACTTGACGAGAACCTTCTCTACCTGGGTGGACAGCACGTTGAAGATGTCTACGGGGAACATGACGAGACCCAGTACTAACGGTTCATTCGCCTTGTCCATTTGTTCCAACCAGGAGTCGAATGCCATTGTAGCCTTGTGCTTGAACGGAAAGAGGGCAAGTCCAATCAATAGAGCCCAGAGTAGAGGCTTCAGGAAAGACTGTAAGATAAGGTAAGCTCCCAGAAGAAGGCAAATGAAAACGATTATCAACACATTGACGACTCCGCCATAGAAAGCTGTTTGAAGGGCACTTTCTTTCGTTTTATCATCAGAGATAGCTCCCAAAAATTGCTGTGCTATACTCTTTCTTCTGTTGCCACCAGTACTGGTGGATCCACGCAGTGATGCAGATAGGAAAGCCATCGATGATCGTCGGCTGGGTGGTTAAATAGCCGGCATTTTGAAAGATTGCGCAATGCGTTCAAAAATTGAATTTTAGTCAGGTAGTTTACTGCAAGTTCTGCTCCAAAGATTTAGCAGGAAAATGACCTCTATGCAACGCGACCATATGAAAAAGCATGAAATTATCTGCTTGTTTTTTTATGCGATTCAGGGCTACTCTTTAAACGTACAGGTCTGTTCAAGAAACCATGAAATCCCGTTCATAAAAGACAGGTCTCGATGTTAAACAACCGCCAGTATCATTGTAAAACCGGACAAACCCGTTAAGGTACCGGTCAGTCTGTCCTGTTGGGCAAACGGACGGACCCATGAAATAACCGGTCAATCGGAATCCGTTTCTTTGCCGTGATACTATTATAGTCTAGCGTAGCCGACCCTTGTCCGCCATTTTCTCTTAAAAACCTACGAGGGGCGGTGTTCAGCGAGTGGCTGCTAATCACCAAATATGGTAACTTCTCACGTGTTCTCCATCATGAATCGGATTAAATAACAATGAATATCATTACAGCAGGCACCGCCTCCTATTCCCACAAAGGGGAGAAGACGACATTTTACTAGTTGTTTTTCGGAGATCTGATCGAGGGTAGACGAACTAAGTTTACGAAGATGTCGACGACAACGAATTCGGGAGTATCCGCTACATCCCTTGTGACACAATCCGGAGAGCCGCATCATTCGGTTACCCTCACACAGGCGGCAAACTCTCTGAATACTGTTGGAGGGGAACACACAGCCGACCGCAGTGCGGCTTTATTGTCGCTTGCCAGTAGCTGTAGTCTGAGCGAGATCCTCAGCGCGCAACAGCAGGCTTTAGAACAGATACACACGCAGATCCACCTGGCGCAACAATTCGAGTCCATCACCAACCGATTGGATGCCATTGAACGTACATTGAATTCTCTAATTTCTCAGAGAAGCAACGAGGACCACCATGTTGAGAGTCCTTCAGTGACTGCCCCGACGTCTCTTTTAGAGACCCCAACGGGGGTCACTCCGCCGATGAGTTGTATCACGGTACAGACCGCTAATGCAGGGAGCACCCCACTGATCTCGGTGGAGAAGAAATCCAAAAAACTTCCAAGAGATCTTTGTGTGAGTTCATTGTGAATCTCTCGTGTATGTGTGTGTGTGTGTGTGTGTGTGTGTGTGTGTGTGTGTGTGTGTGTGTGTGTGTGTGTGTATGATGTGTGTCTGTGTGTATGTGTTTGTGTGTGTGTGTGATGTCTCTCTCTTTCTGTGTGTGTGTGTGCATAATTCTACACAGCTTTTTATTTTCTCCGATTTCTCCTGCAGAGCAAAATAAGGGCATTGTACAACTCAATGGGATTGGAGTTCAACATCCTTGAGAGGTTTGTCTCTTTAATCGGTACCTGCCTCCACTTCCATCATGTCATCATCACTGTGTACTGAAATCTACTTTAGGTTTGCTAGTCCGCACAACCAACGTGTGACGGATGCTCTCATTGAAAGAATAATGCAGGAACATGTTGTGTCTTATGATGCAAAAGACATTAAAAGTATGTATGTATGTGTGCATGTACATAATATGTACCATCAAACCTCTTTACAACACCACCCTTGGTAGTGCTCCCATGCACTAGTATACAGTCAGACCTCTTTACAACATCACCCTTGGTAGTGCTCCCATACACTAATATACAGTCAGACCTCTTTACAACACCACCCTTGGTAGTGCTCCCATACACTAGTATACAGTCAGACCTCTTCACAACACCACCCTTGGTAGTGCTCCCATACACTAGTATACAGTCAGACCTCTTTATAACATCACCCTTGGTAGTGCTCCCATACACTAGTATACAGTCAGACCTCTTTACAACATCACCCTTGGTAGTGCTCCCATACACCAGTATACAGTCAGACCTCTTTATAACATCACCCTTGGTAGTGCTCCCATACACTAGTATACAGTCAGACCTCTTTACAACACCACCCTTGGTAGTGCTCCCATACACCAGTATACAGTCAGACCTCTTTATAACATCACCCTTGGTAGTGCTCCCATACACCAGTATACAGTCAGACCTCTTTATAACATCACCCTTGGTAGTGCTCCCATACACTAGTATACAGTCAGACCTCTTTATAACATCACCCTTGGTAGTGCTCCCATACACCAGTATACAGTCAGACCTCTTTATAACATCACCCTTGGTAGTGCTCCCATACACTAGTATACAGTCAGACCTCTTTACAACACCACCCTTGGTAGTGCTCCCATACACCAGTATACAGTCAGACCTCTTTATAACATCACCCTTGGTAGTGCTCCCATACACTAGTATACAGTCAGACCTCTTTACAACACCACCCTTGGTAGTGCTCCCATACACTAGTATACAGTCAGACCTCTTTACAGCATCACCCTTGGTAGTGCTCCCATACACTAGTATACAGTCAGACCTCTTCATAACATCACCCTTGGTAGTGCTCCCATACGTACACTAGTATACAGTCAGACCTCTTTATAACATCACCCTTGGTAGTGCTCCCATACACTAGTATACAGTCAGACCTCTCTACAACACCACCCTTGGTAGTGCTCCCATACACTAGTATACAGTCAGACCTCTTCACAACACCACCCTTGGTAGTGCTCCCATACACTAGTATACAGTCAGACCTCTTTACAACACCACCCGTGGTTCCTCACTTCTCTATCATGACCACATTGTTGTCGTAGCCAATACAATTACTGTATATGTTAATGTCTCTGTGCTCGTGAGACATGTTCTTAAAAGAGACTGTCTTTGTAAAAAGTTGTTGCGAAGAGGTCTGACTATGTACGTATGTAGGTTTTTATGTACATTGAAGATGTAGATTGAAGACAAAGCACTCAAACTGTCACGTGTGTCATCTGTATGTTGTTCCTTCACCTACACAGGGGCAGCTCATCGCTACTATGAGTCCAGAAGGAGGATTGGCATTGAAGACCTCCCCGAACACAAGGAGAAGGCCGCTCTGCAAAAGAAGAAGAGGAAATATAGGGCAAGGCAACAAAGGGTGTGTGAGAGGGAGGAGTATGGTCATGTGATATACGTAGAAAAAAAAAGAGAAAAGAAAAATGACTTATTTTTCAGGCTGAACTGTTCAACTGTTTGAAATATTAATGTGCCCACATGGAACACATCAAACATTCCCATAAACAATTGAAAGCTATCACGATCAGCAGTCCTTTACATGGCTTCATCTTTTTTCCCTTGTGGTCACAGGGGGAATAGTGCATGATCACCCAATCAGCTACATGATATTATGTCCACCCCTCCCTGGTAGTAGGTGCATATACCAAATTCACCACTAGACATCATAGGTAGCTCTTTATGCCATATGCTGTGTAGGATTCCTCGATGGTGTGTCATTGAACACTGAGTTTATGCTAATTTGTGTGTGTGTTGTTTGTTTATTGTTTACGCTACGAAGACTGGGTTTATGCTAATTTGTGTGTGTGTTTGTTTATTGTTTACGCTATGAAACTGGGTTTATGCTAATTTCTGTGCCGTATATTGTTTATCTTTGTCAAGCCACACAAGTTCTCCTGTTTGTCTTTGTTAAGCCACACAGGTTTTCCTGTTTACTTCTCCCACCAGTATTACAGTAGACATATTATTGCTAGTCCTCAAACCTAGTCAATCAGGGGCATATGTGTACCCACCTCTGTTTAAATTCCATGTTTTCTTCTCCCACCAGTGTTACGATAGACGCAGTCGTGTCGTGCGAGACACAGAGCAGCAATACTGGATAAACGTGACTCCGCTCTGTATGACCGAGGAGTCTGACGACTCTGACACTGACAAGATAATGACACACAAGTTGCTCTGGCGATCACAATGTTAGTATGTATACGTATATGAGATCACGTATGTGCATGTTGTGTTGTATGAAAGTGAATAGGTTTTGAATTAAACATGTTGATACGAAATATGCGTACATACGTACGTATATGGTAATAGTGGATTGTTTGGTTCAATAATCTATCCATCCCATAATAATCCAATTTGCTTTTTTTTCTAGTTTTGAACCAGTTTTTATCCAAGATTGATGCGAGGCTCGATCGCCAGAGGAAACCGGGAGGTAGCACCAACATCAAGCGCGAGAGAGTTGAGGGTACACCCTCCTCCTCCCATCCGCCTTTCAATCTCCCAAAGTGGATGATCTCCCCGGCCTACCAGAGCATCATGAGCACTGTCGAAGGGATCGTTGGAGCGGGCACAGGGTCCACACACACTCAAGGATCTGTGTCTGTTCAAAGTGAAGGCATGATGTCTGATAATGGTTTGTTTGTTTGTTGTTTACGTAGTCGTGTTGCATTATTTTGCTGTAGACCCTCCCATCATTATAGACTAAGCGAACCTTTATAATCTACCCACATGTTGAGATATCCCCATCATTGTAGGCTGTACCGAGTGAACCTCTATAATCCACCCACATGTTGAGATCTTCCCATCATTGTAGACTGTACTGAATGAACCTCTACAATCTACCCACATGTTGAGATCTCCCCATCATTGTAGACTGTACTGAGTGAACCTCTATAATCCACCCACATGTTGAGATCCCCCCATCATTGTAGACTGTACTGAGTGAACCTCTATAATCCACCCACATGTTGAGATCTCCCCATCATTGTAGACTGTATTAGTATATCATTAAGGTTGTTTCCTCACTTCAGGTGGTGTTGAAGTGTCTGGAGACGACACATCCATGCAGTTCCCTATAGTGGAGGTCCAGTCAGTTCAGGGTGACGACTCCAGTGATTTCGAACTACCTCCGGAAATGAAAACCTGAATGTAGTACTTTGTAGCTGACCAGTACCCATTACCACAATAGCATACGTAGCTCCTAACCCATTAGTGCACACTTCAGTTCTTATCCAACTGTTTCCATTCACTCAATTCATAGTTCACCACTAGATTCATTTTGTTCTAATTCAACTCAACAGATAGATAATTGTCATAATAGTCTTTTCATTTGTACCTCATATACGTAGTCTCTGTACTGTTGGTAGTCACGGTAATGTATGTGCTTTTTTAGCATTGTGTACTAGTGCTAGCTATTCAATCCATTACTTGAAGTACTCTAGGTGGTTTTATTGGAATTATTGCAATAGACGTAAGTTATTGTTTGAGATTGAAGTTATTTAATAACGTGATAGAATGGATCAACTTCATCCCAGTCAGTAAAGATTGTAAGTACGTACGTCTGCTTGAGGTACAGATTTGGTGTCCTTCGCTAACAAGTTCTCGAGCGTGACGCGCACTCATGCGTGACACGCACCGAGTGGGCGCGAGTTTGTTGACGTGATGTGTGTGGGAAAGTTCCACGGTAAACACCATTACCAACGAAAGTGGCTTCCCTGGTCGTTTCCCCGTGTATTTTTGCACAGTCAGCATCATAAGCACTATAAAAACCGAGTTGGACCAGCTAGCCTCAGTGCTACCGAGAAACCACATTCCGGGATATACGTAGCTGTAGTAACTGTGACTGTAGTAATATTGCTTGCAGTAAATACGGAACGAAATGGCTCAAAGGAAGGTGAAGAATGAGGTAAGGGGGCCGTTATTTGCGTTAACTGCACGCTCTTCAACGCCGAGGTTATTCTTGTTCGGAAAAACGGATTATCAAATTACCGAGCGTTAATACAGTTGTCACTCATATAACAAACCAGAAATTCCGGGGCAATCTGTTGGTTATAAGCAGGAGTTTAATTTGTGATATCAGGACAATTTCCTATGAGATACTGTAGCACATGGTTGAGATCATTGCTTTGTTATATCAAGAAATTTGTTATAGAGGAGTTTGTTGTAAGAGTGCCCAGATGTATAAGCATAACTGAGAGATGCATAATGAGTTCGTGGAGTACTAATGATTGTTGCTTGTGTAGCTTGACCAAAGGGTTGTGTCCATTGAGGACAACGTTGCCAAGTTGGACATTGAGGTTAAGAAGTACAAAGATCAGTTGAAGAAGATGAGAGACGGCCCTTCGAAAAACCTGGTACGAAACAAGGCAGTGCGTGTACTCAGACAGAAGAAGAAATATGAAAGGCAACTAGAGAGACTGAGGAGTCAGTTATTCAACATGGAAGAAATAGACGATCGCATACAAAGCTACAAGGACAATAAGAAAGCCGTAAGTACATTATGCATGCTGCAGTTCCTAGTACATTTGTTTGGTGAATGTTACAAATGCCCACTTGTCAAGGATTATGATTGTTGTCAATGATTATAATTGAGAATTTACTACGTATATTACTATACTATAAATACATTGATGGTAATTCCACTTATTGGTGGAATTGATGAAGTACATGCGTCATCACACATGGGGTGACCTTCATGACTATTTAAGTGTAAAAAACATGCTTACACACTGGAGGGGATTGCTGTGGTTACCTGACCTCTAATCCTAATTGTCTTTTGTTACCATGGTAACTGGGTGATATCCCTGGGTGATATTTTTGCTGACCTGTCTAGAGGACAGGTCAGCAAAATATATCCCGGGAATAACTGATTGATGGACTAATTAATGGTTTCCACTTCCATTGAGTGAGCATAAATGAATATCATTAACACTACATGCATATGAATACAGTACTACATACATAACAAAATATGATCTCAAACGGAAGACAATTGAAAGTAGTTTTACTAATTTTTCTAGACTATTGGAATAACTCGACCTTGCCTCGTATTCTATTACGGCC
>OZ026558.1:4623968-4638968 GCA_964020155.1 Chondrilla cf. caribensis | reverse complement strand
AGTCCACAACATCCCATTGTACAAGAAGATAGTCCACAGCATCCCATTGTACAAGAAGATAGTCCACAGCATCCCATTGTACAAGAAGATAGTCCACAGCATCCTGATGTAGAAGATAGTCAACAACATCCCGATGTAGAAGAAGATTGTCAACAGTATTCTGATCAAGATTGCCAACAGCATCCTAATGAAGATCAACAGCCTTCCTCCTTGCACTACAGCCCTAAATCTTCAGGTCATGAGTAAATAAACCAAAAATCAAATTACTGCATGTTATTATGAACAGACTAAAATTAATGCTAAAGATATGCTTTATATACAGTATATATAAGATGCACTTGTATTATTATTAATATTATTTCTTGGGTGTAATAATTATATTCAGTCTTATAATATGAATAAATGCATCGAATGACAGTGACATGGCAATAACTTGATATTAATGGCAACAGCTCAATATTATTGCTGATATTTGATTATGCTGCTTACTTGCTTTGAACTGTTAATGGATGAGACTTTAATATTATTCACTAGCCATAGGATTATATCCAATGGCTAGTGAATTCCATTACACATATCCACGAGCTGTCACCCAACCAAACAACCCTCTTTCAAACTGTTAAAATTGTAAAATATGCAACCCTAATCTAGTCCAGTTTGGCAAGTTTCTCTTTGACAACTTGTGCTATTAAATCAACAACACGCTTGTCTGTGACACTGTTAATGAGCAGGTCGTTCTGCTGTTCTTCATTGAGAGAGGACAGGGATACAGTGTGCTTGTCATCCTTTGGGGAATTACCCTTCTGGCCTGCTTCCATTGCCATGACAACCAATTTCAAGTTTGTTGAATGTGAAAATACTTCCTACAATGTGAATACAATCCAGTGTAGGAAAATTTAACGGAAGCAATGAATGAGGGCAAGATGACAGAACTCATGTAAGCACATGCACAATACGTCAAACAAGAAGCATGCATACTATACGTACGTACATATGTACAAATGAAGACTATGGAATCACGACTAACTTCTCCTGGATTCAGCCATTTTGTTGTGTCCCCTCCAGACACCAAACCTGCATTGAGATCAATTGCTTCAACTCCTTTCAATGCACACACCTGTAGAGGTGGGATATGAAGTACAGTCAAAGGTTCTCTGAATGTGCATGTGTCATAATTTGTATAGTCCACAGGTTGTAGACATAGGTATGTAAGCACACAGGAACAGGCAGACAGACACTGCACACATAAATGCACACGCACACGCACACACACACACACACACACACACACACACACACACACACACACACATACACACACACACACACACACACACACACACACACACACACACACACACACACTCCTTACCAGGAGACGAGTAAGAGCTTCTTTGATTCTTTCCTCATCATCTTGTGGCTGAGGAGAATTATACATACATAAGTATAATATGTATTATTATATTATATATTATTATTATATTGTATATGTACATATTTTCAGTGACAGTTATCATAATGCTATAGAACCTCCACAATTTGATAACCTTCATAATCTGACAAATGTGGTCAGATCTGAAAGGTCACCACACCACCTACATAGTCTTACTTCTACTGCTGTTCATTGTAACTCTGGCTAACCAATTCAATCCACGTGTTCACACTGACGGCTGCAGTCATACACTCCACATAGTGCCACCAGTGTCGGGGAACCAGCAGGACCTGGCCTGGTTCCAGCAATACCTAGCAGAGCAATGTACACAGGAAGCTGCTACCAAGGTGATGACATTACATACATTCAATGCATACATACATACATACAATACATACATGCATACATTCAATACATGCATACACACATACATATGTACATACATACATATTACATACATTCAGCGCATACAATACATACATAAAACACATACATGCATGCAATACATACATGCATACATTCAATACATGCATACACACATACATAATATGTACATACATGCATACATACATACAATACATCCATTCAATGTACATACGTACATAGGTGCGTACATACATACATACAAACTGTGTAAACTTGTTAATTCATTTTCAAAGAATATGGTGGATTAACGAGTTTGGCGGATTAACTGGATATTCATTGGTACATTCTGGGTGCCTCTGAAGTAGTCTACAGCTAACAATTCCCCAGGTGAAATAAGATTCCCTGATACCCTGATACCCTTGTGCATTATATCAGTAGTGGGAAATTGTGGCGGAATAAAAGGTTTGGTGGATAAAACAGTGGCGGATTAACAAAATTCACTGTATATACATACAATACATACATACACATACATACAAGTATACATACATGTACTTGACAATATCTCACCTCATATTTGTGAGCATCAACAAACTTGGGGTGTCTTGTGAGATCTGGATTGGTGATATTGACTTGACTGAACACGCTTGATTCTTCAAATGGGAGTCTTGTTGGGTACATACAAGGCGAGCTAGAAGGAGGGAACAGTGTCCACTTCTTCGAACCATACAACTGAGCGACAAGATTACAGCCGTATGTGTCGTAGTGACAGGGCGTGTATGCACCCTTGGACCCCACCCACAAAGTTGACTGCTGACCGTCTCGTTCCTCGAACCCAAACACGCTCCAATCCACAGCTTTCTGGACACCTGGCAAACCTCTAAACAGTTCTGACATGTACTTGTAGTCTGCATAAATCCAAAATTCTTCGGGAGAAAACAGCAAAAGTGGATTGTCTTCACCATGACGGAATTCATCAGTTTTGGTTCTTTTTGATGAAGATAACACATCAGTCTCTTCCTTTGACAGAGAAATAACTGGCTTCTTCTGTTTTCGTTTACCTTTATTTACACTGACTTCAAGCCACTCAAAAAGATTGTGGTACGTGGCTACGACATGCATACACTCGTTTTCGAACATGGTATCCCGTGTATGTGTCCCTCTGGGACATATCTTGAACGTAGTCGAGACACCGGACAATAGGTCCGCCAATTTTTCGGGCGTCCAGGACAAAGCCTCGCTCCAGGAGAATATCATATCTTTGAACAGCACAGGGCCAGAAAGCTCGCCCAAGACTATCTCTTTCGCTCGCTCTGGAACTATCTGTTCCTCCACTACTTCCACCGCTTCGATTTCTCCTCCTTTTTCGACAATGCTAGGAATTTCCTTGGTGGAAGCCGCCATTTTTACAACCCACCAAGTCGTAATTTTCCTGCGAATGTACCGCGGAACACACTGTTGTCATGGCAACATATTGTTATGATACCGTATAAATTTCTGGAGGCCTTGCAGAAAGTTAAAATGGCGTTCGTCTCGAACAGAGCTTAATTTTGTACAAGAAGCAGTTTATGTACGTAAAATGAGTGACTAATGTGGTTGTATATGGTTTCTGTGGAATATATCCTACGATGTGTAGCTAATAATGAACGAGAGACACTGTTGGTACTTTAACGTTCTTTTTCTGCAGTCTATGCGTCTAAATGGCCAAAGTCGAACAACTAGACCCGAAATGCATCCAAAAAACGATGGATACTCTTGGAAAGTTGATAGTAAAGCCACCTTTGACGAACAAGTTGCTCAATCGACCGCCCTTTCGTTACCTCCATGACATCATCACAGAAGTGATTAGAAGTACCGGGTTTTTAGAAGGACTATATTCGTCGGAAGAAATGAACATTGCGAACATACAGGACAAGGAGCAGAAAATGTCTTTTCTTCAAAAAGCAGTTGATGCAGTCGGTTAGTCACTTTTTCCCTTCAACTGTATTGCTATTCAAAACTTGGATCCATACCAGGAGTGTGTACTAACCAGGAGTGTGTACTAACCAGGAGTGTGTACTAACCAGGAGTGTGTACTAACCGGGAGTGTGTACTAACCGGGAGTGTGTACTAACCGGGAGTGTGTACTAGCCAGGAGTGTGTACTAACCGGGAGTGTGTACTAACCGGGAGTGTGTACTAGCCAGGAGTGTGTACTAGCCAGGAGTGTGTAGTAACCCGGAGTGTGTACTAGCCAGGAGTTTGTACTAACCAGGAGTATGTACTAACCAGGAGTGTGTACTAACCAGGAGTGTGTGCTAACCAGGAGTGTGTGCTAACCAGGAACGTGTACTAACCAGGAGTGTGTACTAACCAGGAGTGTGTACCAACCAGGAGTATGTACTAACCAGGGTACATATTGCTACTGTTACCTTGTGTACTTCTGCTTGTGTAGCGTTCACCACTGGTGATGTGTTGAAGGTGAAGACCTCCAGGATTGTGGCCGGTCAAGAGTGCGAGCGGACCAACGAGTTCCTGCAAGTCCTGGCCGGCGCAATCCTGAGCAAACTGGACTCAACAGAGGCAGTGCAGCGAGTTCTACGGGGAGAGAAACCATCGGAGGCTCTTGGGAAGGACAAGAGAAAACAAAAGTATGTAGAAAGCAGACCTTTGGAAATTATTATAAGATTACTCCAAATAATGGTTGATATTAAACAACGTTATGTGCATACATATGTAGTCCAACTTGCTTGGTATGTACATGCATACATATCTTGAAGAGTACACACCAAATCTGTTTTTCTTATGAGAATTCAGTACTGGTTGCCATAGTGTACATGAGCTAGGAACTGAGTGAAGTGTATGTACCTATGTACTAACCAAGGTATTCGCTAGACATGTTGCACTGTACTCATAAATGTAATTTTCATAGAAAAGGTAGTAATTTGCCTCCTATAGGACTGGAAAGTCTGCCCTTATGCATACCTACCACCTCTCACAGGTTGAGTGTATGGGGAAGGGTTGTGAGTACAGTTTAGAGGACATGTTTGGTTACTGAATATTAATATATTTGTCTTGTTTCAGACCACAAAAACCTGGCAAACCCCCAGCTGGTGACAGCGAGAAAGAGAAGACGAGAGAGACAAAGAAGAGTGCTTCCAGCGAGCAGAAGGAAGAAATGGCAGATCCCAAGAAGTCTTCCGACAATATTGTTAGTAGAGAATTCATGCATACTGTACTTATGTACGTACCTACCTTCATACTTACATGGATGAGACTTACTGATCACCCACTGGTGATGGACCTTATCATACAATCCAACGTGCTTAGTAAGTATGTAGCTTGAAGGGCACACCAAATGTGTACTTTTTATTGGAGGTACACTTACTATCAGTACTGGCATTGATGTTAGTTTACATACGGGGTGTACGTATGTGAGCTGGACACTGAGTGAAGTGTATGTACCAGCCAACGATATACGTATATATACTGACCTGGGTGTTCACCAAGAGATTACACTGTACATGCATATATATGTGTATATTTACTACCTGTTTGCTGGTGATGGCTATATACAGTGGGACCTCGCTGTTGAGGACACCTTGGGACCTTAATTTTAGTCCTTAATACAGAGGTTTACTACAGTACTACACTGGGACACAGAATGGTGTCCCTATTACAGAGGTTTCCTCTATTCAGAGGTCATTAAATACACTCAAGTACTACACTGGGACACAGGATGGTGTCCTTATTATAGAGGTTTCCACATTCCAGAGGTTTGGAATAGAGAGGTCCCACTGTACATGTCTTCTACCAGTGTTCAACATGTGTTATCATATAATATATACATATTATAATATTTTAATATGTATATACGTATGTACATACGTATGTACTTATGTATGTATGTACTGTGAATATGAACGTATGTAGATGTGTACTGTATGTGCTGTATGTACAGACCTACATAGCTGTGGACATGGTGACTGTCACTATCTGTGTTGAATGCCCTACAGAAAGGGGCATCAGCACTGATGGTCCAGAGTAGGTCGGACCTGAGCACTGACAGGCAGAAGGAGAAGAGGGAGAGAAAGCACAGGGAAAAGAAGGAGCGCAAGGACAAGGAGAGACGTGGTAGCGAGCAGATAGGATCCGAGCAACCGCCACTGGAGCAGGAAGGAGTTCCAGGAGAAGGCAATGATCAGCAGGTGAAGAAGTTGGAGAAAAGAGTGAAGCAGGATGAAGACCAAGAGGTGTGTGTGTATTTGTGATGTTAAGTACACACATGCACGCGCACACACACACACACACACACACACACATACACACACACACACACACACACACACACACACACACACACACACACACACACACACACACACACACACACACACACACACACACACACACACACACACACACACACACACACACACACACTTATATATGGTGTTTATCCAACTGCACATATTCTCTCCTTGTGAAGGTTCCTGGCAATGAAGAATCACCCGAGAGTCATGTAACCCACACAACTAGACCTCCCTCTGCCAAAGGTGGACGAAGACGTCAAGCTAGTGATGAACCTGTCCACACTGGACCCTCCATCAATGGTCCTTCCAAGGAGGAAGTTGACCGTGAGGTGAAGTCAGAAGACATGGGCTCGTCTGTTCACAAGAAGCAGGCTGTTAAGCAAGATGAGCTTGTGGAGGAGACACCTAGTGTGCCTGCCCCCCAAGAAGAACCACCCTCCACACCTCCCCTGCCTCCAATGGCTATCGTGTGAGTTGACTGGATGTCCACACACCTGTGAGTGTTAGTTCGCCAACAATCTGTGTACTTATTTGTGTATGTACATACATACGTAAGTATACATGTTAATTCCATTACACCACACACACACACACACACATGTACACACACACACACGTACACACACACACACACACACACACACACACACACACACACACACACACACACACACACGTACACACACACACACGCACGCACACACACACACACACACACACACACACACACACACACACACACCTACTCTCCCTGTCATAGTCCAACCTGTATGTAGGTAGTTCTCCTAGGTGTTACCCTTCATAGTCATACACGTATTCACTCCTTATCCCCCTTCACGTCCAACCTGTTTGTCCAGTTCACAGATGAAACGCCCTGGGAGTGCCAGACCTGCTCCACCCAGGATTGTGAGGCACCAGGCCACACAGGAGATTAACACAGCCACTTCCTCTGGATCTGTCAATGCTCCCAGGGTCATCTTGGACACTGAGAAGAATGATGACGACGACGATAAGTTCATTACAGAAGAAAGTCAACTATCTGATCATAATACTCTAGTCCAGGTTTGTGTGTACCTATACTTATGTAAGTGTGTGTGTGTGTGTGTGTGTGTGTGTGTGTGTGTGTGTGTGTGTGTGTGTGTGTGTGTGTGTGTGTGTGTGTGTGTGTGTGTGTGTGTGTGTGTGTGTGTGTGTGTGTGTGTGTGTGTGTGTGTGTGTGTGTGTGTGTGTGTGTGTGTGTGTGTGTGTGTGTGTGTGTGTGTGTGTGTGTGTGTGTGTGTGTGTGTGTGTGTGTGTGTGTGTGTGTGTGTGTGTGTGTGTGTGTGTGTGTGTGTGTGTGTGTGTGTGTGTGTGTGTGTGTGTGTGTGTGTGTGTGTGTGTGTGTGTGTGTGTGTGTGTGTGTGTGTGTGTGTGTGTGTGTGTGTGTGTGTGTGTGTGTGTGTGTGTGTGTGTGTGTGTGTGTGTGTGTGTGTGTGTGTGTGTGTGTGTGTGTGTGTGTGTGTGTGTGTGTGTGTGTGTGTGTGTGTGTGTGTGTGTGTGTGTGTGTGTGTGTGTGTGTGTGTGTGTGTGTGTGTGTGTGTGTGTGTGTGTGTGTGTGTGTGTGTGTGTGTGTGTGTGTGTGTGTGTGTGTGTGTGTGTGTGTGTGTGTGTGTGTGTACATTCATGTCTGTTCCAGGTGTTGTCCTGTACTTTCAAAGCACCTACGTATATTGTCCAGTATCAACATACGTACATACCAGTGAAATGTTCTTCCTGTGTTCTCACCGTCTCTCCCATCCACTCCATCCCCTCACAGGATCCTGTCACAGCCAATGGTATAGACAGGACCACAGTAGGAGCACTGGCACGAACCATGATAGAGACCAAGGAACGACTGGAGGGGGACCTAGCCAAGGATAAGACACAGGTATGGTTGGACAGGAAGTGGGGGACCTCCTGTGTGTGTACTTGGATGATATGCTATGTATGTCACCTCCAGAAAGGATCCATTTCCTGTGTTTCCTCCCTGAAGGTGATACAGCATATAAATTACATGTACAGTGGAACCTCTCTAATAAGGACACATTGGGACCATAATTTTAGTTTTTATTACAAAGGCTTCCTCAATTCAGAGGTCATTTAATACACTACAGTACTACACTGGGACACTGAATGGTGTCCTTATTATAGAGGTTTCCACATTTCAGAGGTTTGTAATAGAGAGGTTCCAGTGTATCCTGATTAGACGTGAAACTTGTAATAGCTAATTGATTAATTGATTGTCACCTCTGGGATCTTGCAGTACGTCCATGGGAAATGCATCCTCGAGATGTCAGGATTACATTAAATGTTAATTGCAACATTGATTGAAATAAAACTTGGATATCCATGTGATTAGCATATCAAGTAGTCTTATGGTGTGTGTTCGTACGTCATGCAAGTGTACCTTCCTGCGTAGGAGGGTCCTCGGATCAGTGAGGCCGAGAGGAGGAAGCAGCGTGAACTGATTGCGCGGGAGATAGAGAAGCTCCAGAGTGGGATCCAGGCACTCTGCCGAAGCACAACACCACTCGGCAAAATAGTGGATTATGTTCAGGTAAGCGCCTTGTTGTATACATACAGTATGTACATGTATACGTATGTATAGGTATGTTTTGTGTGTATGTACGTATGTATGGATATGGATATGGAATCTTATTTAATGTGGGTGAGCCTTTAGCCCTGGGGGCTACTATACTAGGCGCCCACCAAAAAAGAGGATAAAAAAACAAAACATATTCTGTATGTCAGTATGTACATATGTGCAGTCATGTTATTGTGTGTTTGTATATACAGTACATACATGTATACTTGTATCGTGGTTGAGGGGTGGATCAAAGGAAAAACTGTGCATACATAAGCCATGTAGCACAGGTCATTGATACAGCACAGGTCACCAGACAGGTTTCATTGTTAGGATTAACTGCGTGAGAACGAGGCAGGAAATTAGTAAACACATTTCTATTGCATATAATATGTTGTATTGGGCTATGTGCATATTTGCTGTATAAATTTTCTATCAATCACCACGCCAGGATACAAGATAGTTATATCCTGCCTAGGTGTGCTGCAGCAGATAAAGTGCTAACAGATTACCTCGGGCTTCGCCCTCGGTAATCAAATAGCACTTTATATCTGCTACAGCACACCTAGGCAGGATATAACTATTACATACAGTATGTATAGGTGCCCTACATATGCTGTGCCAACATCACATCACATATATGTTCAGCATGCATATGACCATATGAACATGTATGCTCAACATGCCATGCGTGTATGCATGTTGTGCACGCGCACTGTCTTGCTCCTGTTCACGGGAGTGTTGGTGGTTGACTGTAGGAGGACATTGAGAGCATGCAGAAGGAGCTGGACACCTGGAAGAAGGAGAACACACAGCACACAGAAGCACTCAGGAGAGAAGAAGGGTATGTTGCACCTGTACCCTGTACAGCTTCCAGTACATGTATGTTGTGTGCATATGTATCAGGGCTGGGGATTGGCCGCAATTTTCATATTGATCATCAAGGCATAACAACCGACTGATTAATCCACTAATCACCAGAAGTAATTGATAAGGCATAACTGGAAACCACTTCACTCTACTAGGACGAATGGACACCCAAAAGACTCGATGTAAAATATTCAGAGTCGTTTTTCACATTTTAGATACTCTTGAAATACAGAATCGAACCCATGGTGTGGAGACTGGGGGCGGCTTCCTGTCATACTCACTGAACCACTTTCTGCAATTATCAATTTGCTAATACTAGTAATTAGATTTGAAATGAAAATAGATTGATTAACTCATTAGCATGTATATATTCCATGTATCCATGTTATGTACTGTGTGTTCCGCAGCATAACAGAGCAGGAACTCCAGCCATTACGGGCACAACTTGATGAAATAGAATCACATATAAAAGAACAGGTGAGATCGAGCAACCTTGTGTGTGTGTGTACCACACATATACAGTGTATTGCTGGCTCTGCATACAGTACACTGTACAGATGGGCTGCTGTATGTACTATGTGTACTATACAGATACACTGCCAACTGTATGTATTGTATTGTAAATAATATGTATGTACCATATACACCACCTACCGTGTGTACTGTTGTCACAGATTCACTGCCAACTGTATCTTGTACATATTATACATACATGTATATGTGTGTGTGTGCTACATACGTATATACACCACCTACCTAGTGTACTGTCACAGATACACTGCCAACTGTATGTACTGTACATATGTACGTACGTACTATATACACTACCTACTATATGTACTGTCACATATTAACTGCCAACTGTATGTATTATACATATATACGTACATATATATATTATGTGTGTGTTTGTGCTACGTACGTATATACACCACCTACCGTGTGTACTGTTGTCACAGATTCACTGCCAACTGTATGTATTATACATATATGCGTACATGTATTATGTGTGTGTGTGTGTGTGTGCTATATACACCTCCTACCATGTGTACTATGACATATTCACTGCTAGCTGTATGTATTGTACATATGTACATACGTACTATATACACCATCTACTGTGTGTACTATGACATATTCACTGCTAGCTGTATGTATTGTACATATGTACGTACATACTATATACACCACCTACTATGTGTACTGTCACATATTAACTGCTAGCTGTATGTATTGTACATATGTACGTACATACTATATACACTACCTACTATATGTACTGTCACATATTAACTGCTAGCTGTATGTATTGTACATACGTATGTACGTACATACTATATACACCACCTACTATGTGTACTGTCACATATTCACTGCTAGCTGTATGTATTGTACATATGTACGTACATACTATATACACCACCTACTATGTGTACTGTCACATATTAACCGCCAGCTGTATATATTGTTCCTTTCCTCAACCAGAACGAGCTGATCTTGGCCTCCAAGGTGAACATAATGGTGAATGATAGACGGATCCAGCAAATATTACAGAACATGTCTTTTTCGCTCAAAACATAGCAATGTTATTTCTCATTCCGCTCACTAACATGCACACACTCGCATGCATGCACACATGCATGTACTGTACATATTCACGCATTCCCACGCACTCTTACTGTACTCTTCCACAGAACGTCAAACGTTAGTTTTCTCTTGTGTGTGTGTAGATCGCATCACTGGAGGTATTAGTGTGTGTTGTATGCATTTACAATAGGTAGTCACATGCACATATGTATGTCCATTTATTTATTATATGAATAATATTATTATAAATGGCTGAAGCGTTAATGTCGTTGTGATATTAATTAATTATTAATTAGGTCATCACAATACAATAATATTATAATAATATACGTATTCCCATATTAATTGAGAATCCTGCAGTCACACTAAATATATACAAGAGATTAATCCTGTAATTCCATTATTCAACCACAGAGAATCCTTTAATTCATATAAACAACTGCATGGCCATGGTCAGTCCCGTTGTACAACAGGTTGGTCTTGTTGTACAGTACTAGTGTATGTATACTACAAGACATACCTTGTTGTACAATAAGTCAGTCTTGTATCATTATTATTAATTTTAAGGCTTATATAATGTGGAATCTAGATAAACCAACATAATGATAAAACCCTCTATAGCTACAGTTGTAGAAACCCTCTATAGCTACAGTTGTGGAAACCCTCTATAGCTACAGTTGTAGAAACCCTCTATAGCTACAGTTGTGGAAACCCTCTATAGCTACAGTTGTAGAAACCCTCTATAGCTACAGTTGTGGAAACCCTCTATAGCTACAGTTGTGGAAACCCTCTATAGCTACAGTTGTAGAAACCCTCGATAGCTACAGTTGTGGAAACCCTCTATAGCTACAGTTGTGGAAACCCTCTATAGCTACAGTTGTGGAAACCCTCTATAGCTACAGTTGTGGAAACCCTCTATAGCTACAGTTGTGGAAACCCTCTATAGCTACAGTTGTGGAAACCCTCTATAGCTACAGTTGTAGAAACCCTCTATAGCTACAGTTGTGGAAACCCTCTATAGCTACAGTTGTAGAAACCCTCTATAGCTACAGTTGTGGAAACCCTCTATAGCTACAGTTGTAGAAACCCTCTATAGCTACAGTTGTAGAAACCCTCTATAGCTACAGTTGTAGAAACCCTCTATAGCTACAGTTGTAGAAACCCTCTATAGCTACAGTTGTGGAAACCCTCTATAGCTACAGTTGTAGAAACCCTCTATAGCTACAGTTGTGGAAACCCTCTATAGCTACAGTTGTAGAAACCCTCTATAGCTACAGTTGTGGAAACCCTCGATAGCTACAGTTGTAGAAACCCTCTATAGCTACAGTTGTAGAAACCCTCGATAGCTACAGTTGTGGAAACCCTCTATAGCTACAGTTGTGGAAACCCTCTATAGCTACAGTTGTGGAAACCCTCTATAGCTACAGTTGTGGAAACCCTCTATAGCTACAGTTGTAGAAACCCTCTATAGCTACAGTTGTGGAAACCCTCTATAGCTACAGTTGTAGAAACCCTCTATAGCTACAGTTGTGGAAACCCTCGATAGCTACAGTTGTAGAAACCCTCTATAGCTACAGTTGTAGAAACCCTCTATAGCTACAGTTGTAGAAACCCTCTATAGCTACAGTTGTAGAAACCCTCTATAGCTACAGTTGTAGAAACCCTCTATAGCTACAGTTGTGGAAACCCTCTATAGCTACATTTTGATTGTTGACATTGATTTCATCAAAACCAACAGTGGTCCTTCTTCATGAGTTGCGCAGTCCGACGCACACAGTCTGGTTCTACGTCCAGACATCCTGTTCACCTTCGGATCCACACAGCTGGGATTGTGTACTGATTCGCTCACAACATGTTAGAATGCAGGTGTTCGATTGAATGACTATGCAGCTGCAGTGAGTGTTGTGCGCATGACGGACAAGAGACTTGAAAATGAACATTATTTAGTGAGTAGTGAAACGAAAATTGATTCAGTATCTATGTTTTATATTCGATATGGGTGACAATGCAAGGTGCTTTACAAACTGTGATTCTGAGAATGAAGGGAAGTTTTGTCAAACCAGGGAAGCAGTGAGTAAACTGATGAATACATATTGTGTGTGTGTGTGTGTGTGTGTGTGTGTGTGTGTGTGTGTGTGTGTGTGTGTGTGTGTGTGTGTGTGTGTGTGTGTGTGTGTGTGTGTGTGTGTCTGTGTGTGTGTCTGTGTGTGTGTGTGTGTGTGTGTGTGTGTGTGTGTGTGTGTGTGTGTGTGTGTGTGTGTGTGTGTGTGTGTGTGTGTGTCTGTGTGTGTGTGTGTGTGTGTGTGTGTGTGTGTGTGTGTGTGTGTGTGTGTGTGTGTGATGTGTTTGTTCGTTTATGTGTTTGTTTGTTTGTGTGTATGTGTGTTTGTCCAAACATGCATTATACATCATTTGCTCTCAATTACATAATAATGATAATACATTCCATTTTGTGGATGTAATCTAAGCAACTATAAGTTGCTGACAACTGTACAATGCAGCACACAATAAGAATATAAATGTGTTAGTGTTGTCATTTGTTTACTCTCATGGCCTCTAGTTAGGCCGTCGCGCATTTCGCTCCGGAGGAGATAGCGACGTGATAGGCCAACGCTTGGACTCCCGCCAGGAAGCCATAGAGTGCCGCTATCCCGACCCCAAAACAACAGCCGGTAGTGGCTAGAGTACAGGACCAATAGCACATCAGCTCGCTGTCATAGAAATCCCTCTTTTTGGCCGACAAATACCCCTAACAGGTAGGGACAAATATTACAGTATAAGTACACTCGTAATGGCCTTACAAAACAGAAAAACCTGTCTATAAAGACCACCCAGGGGAGCAAGAGAATGTGGTCTCTGTAGACAGGTGGTCTCCATATAGAGGTGTATGAGTGTAGTTGAGATTATGTATTGGATAGTTTAAGAGTGGTCTCTTAGGACAGGTGGTCTTTGTGTAGAGGTGGTCTCTTAGGACAGGTGGTCTTTGATATAGATTCAAGTACATGCACACAGACACACACAGATACACACTCACAAACACACACACACACACACACACACACACACACACACACACACACACACACACAGACACAGACACACACACACCACACACACACACACACACACACACACACACACACACACACACACACACACACACACCACACGCACGCACACATGCACACACACACACACATACCAAAAAGCATTCCTGTGCAGTTTGGATTCAACCACACACCTTCCACACATGTAACCCACAGTTTAATATACATACAATTTCCAACATTTTGTCTGTAAGCATCAACTGTGTAATGCATGCCATACGATCGCGAGACAGTGTACGTGAGCTGAATGGCTGATGGACCCGCTCACCTTGATGGCACAAAGAATTGCTGGTATTGTGCAGATGGCACTGGCATAGAAGCAGAACATGAAGGAGATGATCGAAAACACAAGAGATGCTATTCCTCTTCTGCGAGCTTTCTACACAAGGTAATGACAATTTAGTACTAATTTGTGTCCTTTTCATCCAGGTTCTACTGTATAGCATCTACCAGGCTGGGACTTCAAAGTGTCCTTTATATCCAGGTTCCACTGTATGATATTTACTAATTAATTTTGGGTCACAAGAACATTATTAGTATCTGGGGTCTACTGCATAACATCAACCACTTTAGTCCTCCGAAGAAAATTCTCAATATCCACATTTCTGAATTGGCACAAGCTCACAACACCCAAAGAGTTTATTCATGCGTACAAACATACATACACTGGAACCTCTCTATTAAAGACACTTTGGGATCTTGATTTTTGTCCTTATTACAGAGGTTTCCTCAATTCAGAGGTCAC
>OZ026558.1:4603968-4618968 GCA_964020155.1 Chondrilla cf. caribensis | reverse complement strand
CAAGCATAAACATAACCCATTTGAAGAGATTAAGCATCATCACCATCTCACAATTGACTATCACTGATCCTCCACACATGTACAATTGAATAACAATTTATGTGTATGTTTATTTACTCTTGCTTCTATTGAAGGTGGAAGATGACCTCGATGATGCTAATAAAGAAGCCTTCGAACAGTTGGAGAAGAAGCTACAGGATGATTGAAGAGAAGGAAAACATGCATATTCGAAGGCCTTCCAATCTTGTTGGCCGATCAAAACATTAACTCAATATTTCTTGTGTGGCTATTATGTGTGTTTTTAACCCCATACACCATTCTCCATGTGTATGTCTCCATGGTAACAGTCATTATCACCCAAAGCACATGTGCGCCTTTGTACATAATAAAAATTATTGCTGTTAGTCCTGTGGAAAAGTGTACAAGTCAACGTAGTTTCATGATAATAGTCGTCATCATCACAATTATAATTTCTTTATATTATATGAACCATGACTCTCAGTTTCCTTCAATGACTAAATTTGAGACAGTACGCTCAGCCTGAAAAATCAAGTTTACTAGGAAGGTAGATGAAATCACCTAGCTAACAATAAACTAGACTGTAGTGATTCATAACTTATGTGTTGATCCATAAAGAATCAATTCAGTTGATGTTGTAATAATAGGCTAGATGGGAAGTGTTTCATAACTTAGTTCACATTCCCAGCTAGATTAAATGAAAATATCAGGTTGACACCCCCCTCTCCCATGATTTATGCAAGATGGTGCTAAGTGATTTTCCCCAGTTCTCCCCCATACATTGACTGGTGCTATGGCCAAAATTTGGCCACATACGTAGCACCACCTTGAATAGCAAGAATTACAAGGCACACAAAGAGATAGGACTTATTTCATAGCTTTATAGCTTACATCCTCAGCTAGATTTGGTGAAAATATCAGGTTAACACGCCCACTCTCACACGATGTATGCAAAATGGTGCTAAGGAATATTTTTCCTATTCTCTCCCATACATTGACTGTTACAGTGGTGCTATGGCCAAAATTTGGCCATAGCACCACCTTGAATAATATGGGTTACAAAGCACACAGAGAGATGGGAAGTATTTCATAACTCAGTTCACATCCCCAGCTAGATGTGGTGAAAATTTGAGGTTGACACGCCCCCACTCCCACGAGCTGTGAAAGATGGTATTCTCTCCCATACAAATGACCGTGGTGCTATGGCCAAAATTTGGCCATAGCACCACCTTGAATAATATGGGTTACAAAGCACATAGAGAGATGGGAAGTGTTTTATAACTCAGTTCACATCCCCAGCTAGATGTGGTGAAAATTTGAGGTTGACACACCCCCACTCCATCGAGCTGTGAAAGATGGTATTCTCTCCCATACAAATGACCGTGGTGCTATGGCCAAAATTTGGCCATAGCACCACCTTGAATAATATGGGTTACAAAGCACATAGAGACATGGGAAGTATTTCATAACTCAGCTCACATCCCCAGGTAGATGTGGTGAAAATTTGAGGTTGACACGCCCCCACTCCCACGAGCTGTGAAAGATGGTATTCTCTCCCATACAAATGACCATGGTGCTATGGCCAAAATTTGGCCATAGCACCACCTTGAATAATATGGGTTACAAAGCACATATAGACAGATGGGAAGTATTTCATAACTCAGCTCACATCCCCAGCTAGATGTGGTGAAAATGTGAGGTTGACACGCCCCCACTCCCACGAGCTGTGAAAGATGGTATTTTCTCCCATGCAAATGACCGTGGTGCTATGGCCAAAATTTGGCCATAGCACCACCTTGAATAATATGGGTTACAAAGCACATAGACAGATGGGAAGTGTTTTATAACTCAGTTCACATCAGCAGCTAGATGTGGTGAAAATTTGAGGTTGACACGTCCCCACTCCCACGAGCTGTGAAAGATGGTATTCTCTCCCATACAAATGACCGTGGTGCTATGGCCAAAATTTGGCCATAGCACCACCTTGAATAATATGGGTTACAAAGCACACAGAGACATGGGAAGTATTTCATAACTCAGCTCACATCCCCAGGTAGATGTGGTGAAAATTTAAGGTTGACACGCCCCCACTCCCACGAGCTGTGAAAGATGGTATTCTCTCCCATACAAATGAGCATGGTGCTATGGCCAAAATTTGGCCATAGCACCACCTTGAATAATATGGGTTACAAAGCACATAGACAGATGGGAAGTGTTTTATAACTCAGTTCACATCCCCAGGTAGATGTGGTGAAAATTTGAGGTTGACACGCCCCCACTCCCACGAGCTGTGAAAGATGGTATTCTCTCCCATACAAATGATCGTGGTGCTATGGCCAAAATTTGGCCATAGCACCACCTTGAATAATATGGGTTATAAAGCACACAGAGACATGGGATGCATTTCATAACTCAGTTCACATCCCCAGGTAGATGAGGTGAAAATTTGAGGTTGACACGCCCCCACTCCCACGAGCTGTGCAAGATGGTATTCTCTCCCATACAAATGATCGTGGTGCTATGGCCAAAATTTGGCCATAGCACCACCTTGAATAATATGGGTTACAAAGCACATAGAGACATGGGAAGTATTTTATAACTCAGTTCACATCAGCAGTTAGATGTGGTGAAAATTTAAGGTTGACACGCCCCCACTCCCACGAGCTGTGAAAGATGGTATTCTCTCCCATACAAATGACCGTGGTGCTATGGCCAAAATTTGGCCATAGCACCACCTTGAATAATATGGGTTACAAAGCACATAGACAGATGGGAAGTGTTTTATAACTCAGTTCACATCCCCAGGTAGATGTGGTGAAAATTTGAGGTTGACACGTCCCCACTCCCACGAGCTGTGCAAGATGGTATTCTCTCCCATACAAATGATCGTGGTGCTATGGCCAAAATTTGGCCATAGCACCACCTTGAATAATATGGGTTATAAAGCACACAGAGACATGGGATGCATTTCATAACTCAGTTCACATCAGCAGTTAGATGTGGTGAAAATTTAAGGTTGACACGCCCCCACTCCCACGAGCTGTGAAAGATGGTATTCTCTCCCATACAAATGATCGTGGTGCTATGGCCAAAATTTGGCCATAGCACCACCTTGAATAATATGGGTTATAAAGCACACAGAGACATGGGATGCATTTCATAACAAAGCACATAGAGACATGGGAAGTATTTTATAACTCAGTTCACATCAGCAGTTAGATGTGGTGAAAATTTAAGGTTGACACACCCCCACTCCCACGAGCTGTGAAAGATGGTATTCTCTCCCATACAAATGATCGTGGTGCTATGGCCAAAATTTGGCCATAGCACCACCTTGAATAATATGGGTTATAAAGCACACAGAGACATGGGATGCATTTCATAACTCAGTTCACATCCCAAGGTAGATGAGGTGAAAATTTGAGGTTGACACGCCCCCACTCCCACGAGCTGTGCAAGATGGTATTCTCTCCCATACAAATGATCGTGGTGCTATGGCCAAAATTTGGCCATAGCACCACCTTGAATAATATGGGTTACAAAGCACATAGAGACATGGGAAGTATTTTATAACTCAGTTCACATCAGCAGTTAGATGTGGTGAAAATTTAAGGTTGACACGCCCCCACTCCCACGAGCTGTGAAAGATGGTATTCTCTCCCATACAAATGACCGTGGTGCTATGGCCAAAATTTGGCCATAGCACCACCTTGAATAATATGGGTTACAAAGCACACAGAGAGATGGGAAGTATTTCATAACTCAGTTCACATCCCAAGGTAGATGTGGTGAAAATTTGAGGTTGACACGCCCCCACTCCCACGAGCTGTGAAAGATGGTATTCTCTCCCATACAAATGACCGTGGTGCTATGGCCAAAATTTGGCCATAGCACCACCTTGAATAATATGGGTTACAAAGCACATAGACAGATGGGAAGAGTTTTATAACTCAGTTCACATCCCCAGCTAGATGTGGTGAAAATTTGAGGTTGACACGCCCCCACTCCCACGAGCTGTGAAAGATGGTATTCTCTCCCATACAAATGATCGTGGTGCTATGGCCAAAATTTGGCCATAGCACCACCTTGAATAATATGGGTTACAAAGCACATAGAGAGATGGGAAGTATTTTATAACTCAGTTCACATCAGCAGTTAGATGTGGTGAAAATTTAAGGTTGACACGTCCCCACTCCCACGAGCTGTGAAAGATGGTATTCTCTCCCATACAAATGACCGTGGTGCTATGGCCAAAATTTGGCCATAGCACCACCTTGAATAATATGGGTTACAAAGCACACAGAGACATGGGAAGTATTTCATAACTCAGTTCACATCCCCAGCTAGATGTGGTGAAAATTTGAGGTTGACACGCCCCCACTCCCACGAGCTGTGAAAGATGGTATTCTCTCCCATACAAATGACCGTGGTGCTATGGCCAAAATTTGGCCATAGCACCACCTTGAATAATATGGGTTACAAAGCACACAGAGACATGGGAAGTATTTCATAACTCAGCTCACATCCCCAGGTAGATGTGGTGAAAATTTGAGGTTGACACGTCCCCACTCCCACGAGCTGTGAAAGATGGTATTCTCTCCCATACAAATGACCGTGGTGCTATGGCCAAAATTTGGCCATAGCACCACCTTGAATAATATGGGTTACAAAGCACATAGACAGATGGGAAGTGTTTTATAACTCAGTTCACATCCCCAGGTAGATGTGGTGAAAATTTGAGGTTGACACGCCCCCACTCCCACGAGCTGTGAAAGATGGTATTCTCTCCCATACAAATGATCGTGGTGCTATGGCCAAAATTTGGCCATAGCACCACCTTGAATAATATGGGTTACAAAGCACACAGAGGCATAGGAAGTATTTCATAACTCAGTTCACATCCCCAGCTAGATGTGGTGAAAATTTGAGGTTGACACGCCCCCACTACCACGAGCTGTGAAAGATGGTATTCTCTCCCATACAAATGACCGTGGTGCTATGGCCAAAATTTGGCCATAGCACCACCTTGAATAATATGGGTTACAAAGCACACAGAGACATGGGAAGTATTTCATAACTCAGCTCACATCCCCAGGTAGATGTGGTGAAAATTTGAGGTTGACACGTCCCCACTCCCACGAGCTGTGAAAGATGGTATTCTCTCCCATACAAATGACCGTGGTGCTATGGCCAAAATTTGGCCATAGCACCACCTTGAATAATATGGGTTACAAAGCACATAGACAGATGGGAAGTGTTTTATAACTCAGTTCACATCCCCAGGTAGATGTGGTGAAAATTTGAGGTTGACACGCCCCCACTCCCACGAGCTGTGAAAGATGGTATTCTCTCCCATACAAATGATCGTGGTGCTATGGCCAAAATTTGGCCATAGCACCACCTTGAATAATATGGGTTACAAAGCACACAGAGGCATAGGAAGTATTTCATAACTCAGTTCACATCCCCAGCTAGATGTGGTGAAAATTTGAGGTTGACACGCCCCCACTCCCACGAGCTGTGAAAGATGGTATTCTCTCCCATACAAATGACCGTGGTGCTATGGCCAAAATTTGGCCATAGCACCACCTTGAATAATATGGGTTACAAAGCACACAGAGACATGGGAAGTATTTCATAACTCAGCTCACATCCCCAGGTAGATGTGGTGAAAATTTGAGGTTGACACGTCCCCACTCCCACGAGCTGTGAAAGATGGTATTCTCTCCCATACAAATGACCGTGGTGCTATGGCCAAAATTTGGCCATAGCACCACCTTGAATAATATGGGTTACAAAGCACATAGACAGATGGGAAGTGTTTTATAACTCAGTTCACATCCCCAGCTAGATGTGGTGAAAATTTGAGGTTGACACGTCCCCACTCCCACGAGCTGTGAAAGATGGTATTCTCTCCCATACAAATGACCGTGGTGCTATGGCCAAAATTTGGCCATAGCACCACCTTGAATAATATGGGTTACAAAGCACATAGACAGATGGGAAGTCTTTTATAACTCAGTTCACATCCCCAGGTAGATGTGGTGAAAATTTGAGGTTGACACGCCCCCACTCCGACGAGTTGTGCAAGATGGTATTCTCTCCCATACAAATGAGCATGGTGCTATGGCCAAAATTTGGCCATAGCACCACCTTGAATAATATGGGTTACAAAGCACATAGAGAGATGGGAAGTGTTTTATAACTCAGTTCACATCCCCAGCTAGATGTGGTGAAAATTTGAGGTTGACACGTCCCCACTCCCACAAGCTGTGAAAGGTGGTATTTTCTCCCATACAAATGACCGTGGTGCTATGGCCAAAATTTGGCCATAGCACCACCTTGAATAATATGGGTTACAAAGCACATAGACAGATGGGAAGTCTTTTATAACTCAGTTCACATCCCAAGGTAGATGTGGTGAAAATTTGAGGTTGACACGCCCACACTCCGACGAGCTGTGCAAGATGGTATTCTCTCCCATACAAATGACCATGGTGCTATGACCAAAATTTGGCCATAGCACCACCTTGAATAATATGGGTTACAAAGCACAGACAGATGGGAAGTGTTTTATAACTCAGTTCACATCCCCAGCTAGATGTGGTGAAAATTTGAGGTTGACACACCCACATTCCCACGAGCTGTGCAAGATGGTATTTTCTCCCATACAAATGATCGTGGTGCTATGGCCAAAATTTGGCCATAGCACCACCTTGAATAATATGGGTTATAAAGTACACAGAGACATGGGAAGTATTTCATAACTCAGTTCACATCCCCAGGTAGATGAGGTGAAAATTTGAGGTTGACACGCCCTCACTCCCACGAGCTGTGAAAGATGGTATTCTCTCCCATACAAATGATCGTGGTGCTATGGCCAAAATTTGGCCATAGCACCACCTTGAATAATATGGGTTACAAAGCACATAGACAGATGGGAAGTGTTTTATAACTCAGTTCACATCCCCAGCTAGATGTGGTGAAAATTTGAGGTTGACACGTCCCCACTCCCACGAGCTGTGAAAGATGGTATTCTCTCCCATACAAATGATCGTGGTGCTATGGCCAAAATTTGGCCATAGCACCACCTTGAATAATATGGGTTATAAAGCACACAGAGACATGGGAAGTATTTCATAACTCAGTTCACATCCCCAGGTAGATGAGGTGAAAATTTGAGGTTGACATGCCTCCACTCCCACGAGCTGTGAAAGATGGTATTCTCTCCCATACAAATGATCGTGGTGCTATGGCCAAAATTTGGCCATAGCATCACCTTGAATAATATGGGTTACAAAGCACAGACAGATGGGAAGTGTTTTATAACTCAGTTCACATCCCCAGCTAGATGTGGTGAAAATTTGAGGTTGACACACCCACATTCCCACGAGCTGTGCAAGATGGTATTCTCTCCCATACAAATGATCGTGGTGCTATGGCCAAAATTTGGCCATAGCACCACCTTGAATAATATGGGTTACAAAGCACACAGAGAGATGGGAAGTATTTCATAACTCAGTTCACATCCCCAGGTAGATGTGGTGAAAATTTGAGGTTGACACGCCCCCACTCCCACGAGCTGTGAAAGATGGTATTCTCTCCCATACAAATGACCGTGGTGCTATGGCCAAAATTTGGCCATAGCACCACCTTGAATAATATGGGTTACAAAGCACATAGAGAGATGGGAAGTATTTTATAACTCAGTTCACATCCCCAGGTAGATGTGGTGAAAATTTGAGGTTGACGCGTCCCCACTCCCACGAGCTGTGAAAGATGGTATTCTCTCCCATACAAATGACCGTGGTGCTATGGCCAAAATTTGGCCATAGCACCACCTTGAATAATATGGATTACAAAGCACACAGAGAAATGGGAAGCATTTTATAATTCAGTTCACATCCCCAGGTAGATGTGGTGAAAATTTGAGGTTGACACGCCCCCACTCCCACAAGCTGTGAAAGATGGTATTCTCTCCCATACGAATGACCGTGGTGCTATGGTCGAAATTTGGCCATAGCACCGCCTTGAATAATATGGGTTACAAAGCACATAGAGAGATGGGAAGTATTTCATAACTCAGTTCACATCCGCAACTAGATTTGGTGAAAATATCAGGTTGATACGCCCACTCTCCCACAAGGTATGCAAAATGGTGCTATTCTCTCCCATACATTGACTGTGGTGCTATGGCCAAAATTTGGCCATAGCACCGCCTTGAATAACAAGTGTTACAAAGCACACAAAGAGATGGTACCTATTGCATAACTTAGCACACATCCCCAGCTAGATTCGGTGAAAATATCAGGTTAGCACACCCACTCTCCCACGATGTATGCAAAATGGTGCTAAGGGTTTTTTCTCCTATTCTCTCCCATACATCGACTGTGGTGCTCCTGGTGCACAGGGCCAGTGTGGTCAGGTGACACAGTTTCTAGGCTTCAGGCGGGGATTCGTTTTTGCACGTGCCACTAATAAAGAAGTGTTTTTAGGAATTTTTCTCCCAGTCTGTTGGTCAGTCACTATACTCTACAAAGAACTGGGGGAGCTTTGGGACTCGCAACTGGTCTCCCAGCTAGAATAGTGTCTTCTGCATTCCTGGAATGACCAAGTACACAATCTCTGTGGAAAGTCTCTGTAAAGCTGACCATACGTAACATAAAGAGGGTGACCTTTTTAATTTTTTTATTCTAGTACATTCGATCGGTGGTTCAGAGATGAAAAGCATATTTGACATCCTGCTATCAGATAGGTCCCAATGGTGCAATGTGACAGGATCTACAGGCTGCACCTGTGTATGTGATATCTTGTGACACATGGTGCATGTGATACATGGTGTACCATTAAATTTTTATCAACCATAATTATTATACTCATCATAGACTACAAACATATTATATTAAACAGTGGAGTGGGTTAATGATGCTCCCAGACAAACAGGATTTCAGTATTGAGCTCATTACTCCTATAGGATGGAAACGGAACTGATCATTGAATTCTCAAGGAAAGTCAGCATCATCATCATCTTCGTCAGCCATTTCCTGTGCCAGTTCAATGTCTTGCTGCTCTCTTTCTAATCTCTCCTACAAAGACAGAGAGGAGCAATAGTTCGATTAGAAACTGCGTGCGTGTATGTGTATGTGTGTGTGTGTGTGTGTGTGTGTGTGTGTGTGCGTGCGTGTGTGCGCGTCTGTATGTGTGTGTATTTGTGTGTGCATTTGTCAAACCTTATTAGAGTCTTCATCTCCTCTGAAAGCCTTCGGTGGATACCTCAGAGCCTTCACCGACTGGTTGTGGAGTTCAAGACAAAATACAATTCGTTGATGGAAGGCTTCTTGGGGCTCTCGCGTTGAATATATATCTACTGTTTCCTGTGTGTGTGAGGAGAAATGGGACTGAAGTACAGCCACTACAACCCGCCTACCTGATAATAAATTATAGTATACTGTATAAAGAATTTAATACATATGAGCACACATACGCGTGTATGTACATATACATAAACACATCTTGCGGAGGAGGGTGGGGGAATACATACGCACCCAACATATGTACTCGTACGCACCACACACACTGTACACACTTGTACAGGCTGTACATATACATTACACGTCACGGAAAACATGACATACTGTGATGTAATTATGGCACCACACAATATAATATGACGTTATTATGAATTACCATAGGGTGGGACAAAAACCAAGATCTTCTTACAATTCTACTACAATCAAATTACAATAAAACTAAAAAAAATTACCATAATTAGGAATAGAAACTACTACGATGGAATTACAATGTAACTATATTATGAACAAATTACCATTCACATTACAACTTCATTACGATGAATTACAATTTTTTCACGTTACCATAATATGTCAAAATTATGTACCTACATATACACACTGTACATATATACCTACACACACCGTATATACGCATGTACTGTACATACTGTACATATGTATTTGTACACCCGTGGTATTACCTTGGACTGCACGTAGCCTTCCCTATGGTTGATAACGGCTTCGATTGCACCATCCCTGATCGCCTTGGCAACGATGTACTCTGCATCCTGCGTGCTCTCAAGAGACAACTTCTCGGCTATGTCAGCCAGTGAAATTCGTGAATATGATAAACTGATCATCTTGATTCCAGTCTTGATGACATTATGACGCAACCTGGATTTGGAAAATTGGTAGTAAGTGAAGAGATGATCAGTAGGGGCATACTAATAAGGAAGAGAATATACATTATATACACACACACACACACACTTTTTTTTCAACTTCATCATCATTATTATGCAAACACACACAAACACACACACACACACACACACACACACACACACATACACACACACACACACACACACACACACACACACACACACACACACATACACACACATAAACACACACACACACACACACACACACACACACACACACACACACACACACACACACACACACACACACAACAAGTGCTTACCTTATTATCAAGGTATACGTCTTGTCCTGTTGGAACTTGGCCTGGGAGGCTCTCACAACCTCATTGAACCGTCCCAAGTCTCCAGAGTGTACAGCTGTGGAAGGGGAACCAAGTTGAAGGAGTGTGAGAGACAACACCCAGACCTACTGGTACACAGGGTGGCTACAGTACAGTAATCTCATGTCCAACTAGAGCACATATTGTATCAACAACTAGTAGTGGTACCAGCCGTGTGATACCAGCCATGTGGAAGGCTGACCTTGAGCTAAGTGGAAGTACGGTAACAGAGGTCTTTTCAGAATTTCTTCTCTGAAGATGGTTCTCTCAGGTATTTCTCCAAGGAGCAGCTGTACCACCACCATGAACTTGTTTGCCTGGGGATACAGACAAGATAAAGGGTTAGACAAGCATTAATCTGATCATCTAGGAGGAGTGAATGTCACCCTATCCCGGGAATTACAAGTACGTATACCTGTACTATGCATCACCAGACTCAACCAAACCCTCACCTCTTCCTCATGCACTCACTCAGCAGCCTCACCCTCACTGTCAGCAACTTCACTGTGACTATGACCTTCACTAGCTTCACCCTCACTCCCACCAGCTTCACCCTCACTCTTACAGCTTCACCCACACTCTCACCAGCTTCACCATCACTCCCGCCAACCTCACTCTCACCAACATGACTTTCACCCTTACTACCCTCAACCTAATGTTGGACACTCTATAGGCTACAATAGTACACAACCTTCCTTGGGTACCCCACCCCTTCAGCTCACACTCACAGTTTGTTTGAACCCAATGGCTGAGTTCTGTGGGGCCTTCCTAATGGCCTGTATCAGTTTAGCGAACGCTTCCGAATACTCCAACTGAATGGCTCTTATGCGGCCAGTGTAATACAGGTATCTGGTCCACTCATTGTTGCTGGCTGCTTCTGGGAATTTTGACTTGGCAATCAGCTTGTCTGCTTGATCATACAAGTTGTAATGGAGGAAGTTTCTCAGGAGTAGGTTCAGGAGAACAGCTTGGCCTTCTTCGTCATGTCTTAGTGTGGCTGTTCGTAGTCGTGAATGAAGTGTACTGTGTGTGTGTGGGGGGGGGGGGGACAGAATGATGAAATAAGATTAGAAAGACAATGAAACATTCCAACAGTACACACACACACACCTACTCTCACCCATACCCAAACACGCACGCACGCACACACACACACACACACACACACACACACACACACACACACACACCTCCGTATCCCTGCCAGATGTCCCTGGAGTTCATACACTCTGGCGTAGTAGAAGTAGCACTTTGCTGCTATGAGGTCGAGCATTCGACTGTTCAACTTGGACAGTTTCTCCATGAGAGCATCAGCACAGGTCCTGGCCTGCACACATAAGTAATTGTATCAATATTGTATATGCGCACATACATGAAGAAAGTTGTAAACCCTAGAGACCCCTCCACCATTCACTTCTGTACTGCCATACAATAAGTACTACAGTATGGACATAAAGAATGCTGTAGACCCTCCACAAGCCACCTGCTACCATTCACCACTATCCTATTCTATGCTACAATGTACACTACATACTACTCTCCCTCCCTCCCTCTCTCCCTCCCTCCCTCTCTCCCTCCCTCCCTCTCTCCCTCCCTCCTTCCCTCCCTCCCTCTCTCTCTCTCTCTCACCTGTTCCAGGTTGCCCACATCCAGCAGGAGAAGGAGAACCAGAAGATGAAGAAAGCACTCTGATTCGCTTGAGAGTGGACTTCCTCGAGTACTCCTTGGCCTCGACGATGAGGCAGCTGTATCCATTGGCTGGAAGGGAGGCAGAAAGTGAAGGAAACAAGATGGTAACACACTCACAATTAGACCTGTGCAATCACCACAATAATATGATTATCATTGCCTACTATATACAAACGTATGCTACAACACACAATACAAACGTATGCTACAAGACACATAAAACATATCAAGTACAGAGGAAACCCTTTAAGACAAACTTCAAGGGACCCACAAAACTAGTTCTTGTTATCAGATATTCTTCTTATCAGGACTTGCTTACTACATGTACACTACTACAGCAAACCAAATGATGCTCAAAATGTGGTTTGTGTTAAGCAGATATTTGTCTTAAGTGTTTGTCTTAACGAGGTTCTACTGTATGCTACGACACACACAATACAGATGTGTACTACAACACTTACTATACACATTATATAATATGCTAAAATATGCATGTTCTAACACACACAGTAGATATGTATGTACTGTATGCTAATCCTAGATAGTTTCTATGTAGCAGTAAAACTGATCTCACCTCAGCCAGATATTGGAGGAGGCCCTCGCGAACGAGAGATGCTGAAAGAAAGAGTAGTGAGAGGAGGATAACACGACCTACAATACTTCTACAATCCAACATTTTGAGGCAGTAAACTATATGTACTAATGTACTGTACTACTAGGGGTATGAATTGTACATCTCTACCAATGTTCTCATCTACTGAGCAAGTGTGTGTGGTGTGGTGTGTGTGTGTGTGTGTGTGTGTGTGTGTGTGTGTGTGTGTGTGTGTGCACCTGTGTGTGTCTGTGTACATGTTTATATGTGTGTCTGTTGCATTATGAGTGCGAGTGTCACATCAACTCATATTATATCAAACACAATATTATAAATATATACTGACAAAGTACGTCAAAAGTTAAAATGAATGAGGCTAACCTTGTGGAAACAGCAAGTTTATCAATCTTCTCATTACACCATCATTCAGCCTTCTCCTCAACGAAGGTAGGCATCGCAAGGCACGGTTGATGTACCTCGGCTCTTTCTGTGACACTCCTCGTTCGATCAGTTTCAAATATTCCCTGACATCTTTGGATACAAGAGCATTATAATGCAATTACAATTTAAACACACCCACACACACACACACACAACTACATAATATATACTACACATATACATGAATATAAACACAAGCAATATTACTGTTAAACCTAATTCCACCTAACAATTGCACAAATCTCAGTACTTCTGGTCATCTCAAATCGAACACTTCACGACAATAGTCGGAATTACCAGGGAGAATGATTCAAACATTTGCACGATATTCGTGTATTCCACCTCTAAAAGAGCCTACCTTCAACAGTTAAAGTATCAGCGTCTTTTTCCTTTTCCTGCGGTTTTTCCTTGTCTCCCTCCTTGACAACCTTGGGGTCATCGGAGACGTCCTTCATCTCCACGTCCTGTGACTTCTCCATCTTCGTCCCTAGCTAAACGAGTAAAACCCTGCAATCGTGGAAACTGCTGCGTGGAGGTCACGTGTTAATTACGTGACATCAAAGGTTGCTATGCCAACTCTGTACCAAGTTTGAACTTCCCTCGTAGCAGAATTGCAGCCTTCCGAAATGATAGCGCACAATTTGTTCGTTCGTGATTCGGAGAAAGACGGAAAAGACGAAGAATGCTACTACGCTTGCGAGAAAGAGAATGTGGATTCTACCCCGGATAACGTGGTTTCGAACGAGGCTCAATTTTCGGGCTCGAGAGGAAATATGGTCACAAGATCGATGAAGAGGATGCTGGATGGTTCTCCTGGGTCCTCCTCCCCTCTGATGGTACCTGGTAAAAAGAGGAAGAGGTAATTAGCTGTCGAATTTCGTAATGTACCCACAGCATAAATTCACATCTGTCATCAGTATTGTAATGTTACATTTCATTATTCAATAGAGGGATAGAATGATTGTTGAGAGGGGTTTACTCACGTACACACACACACACACACACACACACACACACACACACACAAACACACACTGATAACTTGCATCTTTGATACTTTGTTCCAGATCAGACATAATGACAATGGCAGAGAGAACTGGTGTGTTCAAGCTAAACCCACTCTACCAAGCATCAGACGATTCTCCCAACCAAAAGATATCAATCTCCACTTGTTCTCCTAAAACCAAGGAGAAGGAAATGGTGTCAGCAATACTGGAACTAGCAAGATATGGTAAAGTATAATGATGTAGGACTGTTCCATGGCTTAGAAATAACTTAATAAATATTCTACACTGAACAGTAAGATTATCAATGTCTCACTTGATTCACTATTTTTCATCTCATCATGCAACTCACCAGTCAGTGTCTCTAGACAGCACTTGGTGGCCATATCCGGATCATCATGATGACAGCCATTCCCCTGCCCTTGTATGGGCAAAGTACATACTATACATTATTACTAGGGTTTTTCTGTTCATTTTGCAGGAGAACAACAGTTTCCCATGAAGAAGAAAAGGTGTGCTAAAATTGCCAAGCAGCTTGCTTCAAAAGTGAGGATGAACTTGAAGGAGAGGGCTATGTTAATATGCAGACATCTCCCCATCATTACAGACTGTACTGAGTGAACCTCTATAATCTACCCACATGTTGAGATCTCCTCATCATTGTAGACTGTACTGAGTGAACCTCTGTAATCTACC
>OZ026558.1:4596468-4598968 GCA_964020155.1 Chondrilla cf. caribensis | reverse complement strand
ATACACTGAAGTACTACACTGGGTTGCAGAATGGTGTCCTTATTACAGAGGTTCCCACATTTCAGAGGTTTGTAATAGGGGGTTCCCAATGTAATAGATAATTCTTTTGCATGTACTGATGTTCAAATACATGTATACCTAATGTTGGTTTGTACTCCACATTACAGAGCTGGACGCACTAGGTGACGACTTTTTGCAGGACGAAGACACTTCCTATCTCGACGATACTATCAATGTGCCCGAAGCACCTACAACTATCCCCGGAGGAACAGAACGCACACGGGTACGACTGCCTCATCCACTCTCATCACTCTTACCAACTGACGTGTATTTCATGTACAGATCAACATCAGCATGCCCATGTTGATCTCATGTTTGTCTTACCAACTGACATGTGTATTTCATGTACAGATCAACATCAACATGCGCATGTTGATCTCATGTTTGTCTTACGAACTGACATGTGTATTTCATGTACAGATCAACGTCAACATGCGCATGTTGATCTCATGTTTGTCTTCCTTCCCCTCCCACTCACAGGAAGGAGTAACTTTGGATGAATTCGGTCTCCCTTCCCTCCAATAGAAGATTCCAACAACATAGTACAAAGACTGTATTGTGTATTGTACATTTATCTTTAGATCAGTACAGTATACTACTTGTATAATACGTGTATACTACTCATATACTACTTGTATACTAGTTGTATACTGCCTGTATAACTCATGTATACTAACATGCTCACATAATAATATTATACTTTTGAATGCACCTATATATATATTTTGCGGAACTGCAATGTATGCGAGGTATAGGGCTGCCATTTTGTTTCCGTGTCATCCCTACATAGTTACTCCGATTGTTTAGCTATCCACAACATATCCCACATGCTTTACTGGTGTACACTACATAGTTACTTGCTACATTTGAATAGTTTCATGTACATACCGACCAGTGGGGTAGAATAACAAGTTATTTGAGTTCAAAAACTCGTGGGGCTGCCGCCCGCACTCGAATTACTTGTCTGTTTTGGGGTAGAATAAAAACACAGTACTCAGACAGTTACCCAGTCTTACTGTACAGTTGTTAAAGTATGAAAAGTTTGAGAAAGTATCTTTGCTGTCTGGTTCTCCTTTCCCTCGCTATGCAAGGACTGGGATCTGTGGGGACATGCTCACCATCCTTTCAGTTCATACCAGGACCTCCTAGTCGTGATGGCACACCCGGTAGCAACGGAGTCCCCGGACCACAAGGTCGTGGTGGAGCCCCTGGACCACAAGGACGTGATGGAGTCCCCGGACCACGAGGTCGTGGTGGAGCCCCTGGACCACAAGGACGAGACGGAGCCCCCGGACCACAAGGACGTGATGGAGCCCCCGGACCACAAGGACGTGATGGAGCCCCCGGACCACAAGGACGTGACGGTCGTGATGGTATACCAGGGTCAATGTCTCACAATGACTACCTCAAACTGAAGGAAGAACTAATCACTGAATTGAAACAAGAACTGAGAACCTGCCCTTCACCAACATCAGGGCCTATTGGTAGCAGTGAAGACAGACCAGCTCAATCCTGTCACCATGTCTACCAGACAGACTCCTCCTCACCATCGGGATACTACTGGATCAACACCACAGAAGGTCCCACAGAGGCTTACTGTGTCATGAACCCACCTGACTGTGACATCACTGGAGGATGGATGAGAGTTGCCCTTCACAACATGACTGACCCTAACACTACCTGTCTTGGCGATACTGTTGAGCACACAGTTAATGGGAAGAGGTTCTGTGCTGTTTCACAAGATTCTCACTGTGACCCTGTTGTCTTTCCAGTTCATGGGATACCTGTGGGAGAGCTCTGGGGTACATGTTCTTTTTTCCTTGTGCATTTGCCTACAGACGTCCTCTCAGTCAACACTACCTCACTGGTTTGTCCATCACACAAGGACCATTAGATGAGGATGACAGCCATATCTGGTCCTATGCTGCCGGTTATAGTGAAGTGGAATCTAGTTTCCACAACTGTCCCTGTGCCAAACACCCTGGAAGCTCACCACTATCTTATGTGGGTACTGACTATTATTGTGACACTGCCACTGTTACTCATGGTTCCAAACAGTGGTACACCAACAACACTCTCTGGGATGGGAAGGACTGCTACCCTGGGACCAACTGCTGTGCTAATACACGACTACCATGGTTTTGGAGGACACTCAAACAAGAGACAAACAATGACATCACAGTTCGATGGTGTACAAGTCGTTCACTCTCGTATGAAAATTTTGGAACAGAATTGTTGGAAATTTACATCCACTAACTCATGTAGTACTAACACACACATGTACACTTCATCAATACTCAACACACACATCATCTCACTAGTACATATCTAGTATACACAGTAGATCATATACTTTGTCATCACACTCTCAACATCAGTTATATCATATTATCAGTTGTAGTCTTTGAGTGTACTTCAAGTAATAATGGATTGAGACCAT
>OZ026558.1:4586468-4591468 GCA_964020155.1 Chondrilla cf. caribensis | reverse complement strand
CTTCAACCTTACCTTCACCAACATCAGGACCTATTGGTGACAGTCCATCAAGTACCTATCTCCTGCCAGCTACATCATTAACTGCCGATCTCTCTACGTCTACTCCACCATCAACTGACGAGCTCTCTACAGATATTTCACCATCAACTACTAATCCCTTTTTGGGTATTTCACCATCAGTCTCTCCCTCAACCTCCCCTTCACCAACACCAGAGCCTATTGGTAGCAGTGAAGACAGACCAGCTCAATCCTGTCACCACGTCTACCAGACAGACTCCTCCTCACCATCGGGATACTACTGGATCAACACCACAGAAGGTCCCACAGAGGCATACTGTGTCATGAACCCACCTGACTGTAACATCACTGGAGGATGGATGAGAGTCGCCCTTCATAACGTGACTGACCCTAACACTACCTGTCTTGGTGATACTTCTGAACGTACATATAGAGGGACGAGGTTCTGTGCAGTTTCACAAGATTCTCACTGTGACCCTGTTGTCTTTCCAGTTCATGGGATACCATACAACCATGTCTGTGGGAGAGCTCTGGGGTACTCGTTCTTTCATCCTTGTGCATTTCGCTACAACACACGTCCCCTCAGTCAACACTACCTCACTGGTCTGTCCATCACACAAGGAGTATTAAATGACAGTAACAGCCACATCTGGTCTTATGCTGCTGGCGTTAGTGAAGCAGATTCAAGTACTCACAACTGTCCCTGTGCCAAACACCCTGGACACTCACCACCATCTTATGTGGGTACTGACTACTATTGCGACACTGCCACTGTTACTCATGGTTCCCAACAGTGGTACACCAACAACACCCTCTGGGACGGGAAGGACTGCTACCCTGAGAGCAACTGCTGTGCTGATACACGACTACCATGGTTTTGGAGGACACTCAAACAAGAGACAAACAATGACATCACAGTTCGATGGTGTGCTAGTCGTGAACTCTGGATCGACAATTTCGGAACAAAATTGTTGGAAATTTACATCCACTAACTCATGTAGTACTAACACACACATGTACACTTCATCAATACTCTACACACACATCATCTCACTAGTACATATCTAGTATACACAGTAGATCATACTTTATCATCACACTCTCAACATCAGTTATATCATGTTGTCAGTTGTAATCTTTGAGTGTACTTCAAGTAATAATGGATTGAGACCACATGAATGTGCCGAGTTGTGCATGTCACACACTGTCATGTTAACATGCACCATATAAGGAATGTACAAGGTGAACTGACAACAACTATCACATAATGTACACTGCTGGGGGTTAGGGCTCTATATTATATGTACATAGCAATGCATAAATTAGCACCCTGCAGTATACTGAGTGCGACTTACATATAAGTACACATACACCAGATGTGTCGTGTGACACAATCCTATGAATAATAATGAGCCCTGTATACCAGGTGTGACTCATACACCAGATTTGTTGTGTGACACAATCCTATGAATAATAATGAGCCCTGTATACCAGGTGTGACTCATACACCAGATGTGTCATGTGACACAATCCTATGAATAATAATGAGCCCTGTATACCAGGTGTGACTCATACACCAGATGTGTCATGTGACACAATCCTATGAATAATAATGAGCCCTGTATACCAGGTGTGACTCATACACCAGATGTGTTGTGTGGCACAATCCTATGAATAATAATGAGCCCTGTATACCAGGTGTGACTCATACACCAGATGTGTTGCGTGACGCAATCCTATGAATAATAATGAGCCCTGTATACTGGGTAGGACTCATACACCAACAGTGTACAGTACATCAACCATCATATTATAATGTATACTGCTGGGGGTTAGGGCTTTATATAAGTAACAATGTATAGAATTCAGCATCCTGTATAGTGGGTGTGATGTATGTACACCAGGTGTGTCGTGTGACACAATCCTATGAATAATAACAAACCCACATGCTTTGCTTACATAGCATAAAATGGCAGATACGAGTAGTATAACAGTGAAGTGACAATTAAAATTAGCTACAAAGCCAATATGGGATTTTAGATAATGGTGTTCGCTAAAGAGAAAGGAGCTAGGACAGCAGTGTGTACATTTTTAGTTAGTCTGGAAGACATTTGTGATTGGGGAACATCACCCTGGTCATCAGCCACTCAAAAATTGATAATTATGCTCGCCAAACACTACTGTTCATTATATGATAAATGCCAGATATTACTACTTAAATTAGGGGTGTGACTCATTTCCTGTAAAATGTGGTTTGAGAACTAAAAAGCATGCACAAAGTGTCATATGTAAACTGTGACATCCGTCCGTCTCTTCACTTCAGTTCTGTGTGCATGCAATACACTGAAGTGAAGTTTCTATACAGTCTATATTGAGCATAAGAATATAACAGAAGTCAAAATGAACATAGTATACATGAGCTAATAGTCATCATCAGTAAGCGTAGAGTTTGAATTACTATTTTATTATAATTGTTGCAACCAACTTCAATCGATTGTGTCCATGGCCTGTTAGGAATGCTCCAATCACTGTATACCACTTCATGTATGATATTGCATGATGCATTCAATGTGGTACACAAACCTCCTTGTGCAAACTCTTCATTTTGTCACTAACTGATCCTTTATCTTTTGATTTCGTTTTATGTTGTTCCAGTTCGATCCTCTTTCAGTTTGTTGTTAACCTGGAAGTGGGAATATGGCCAAAGGGAAATAGGAATGCTGAGAATTCCAACAGTCAGTGAAAGTGAAAATGAAAGTTGGGAATTTTATCTGATTCAGATATGACTAATATGGAGATGTACTGTGAGTCCTGCACATACACTGTGACTGGAGAGAAACAGAACCAGGACCTCGATCTCTTTCTAGACACTCACCTTGACAGTCTGCTCTTTCTCCATGACTAGTGCACTCATCTCAAACTTGACCGAAGAAGACTCTTGTTCTACCATGTCCTGGAGGAGGAGGAGAAGGACCTATCATATCACTCAATACTTTGAATGTATTCACATTGGACACTTTGGGAAAATGCAACAAAAATGGTAAGAATTCCGAATTAGAACCAATACTACATTCCACTCCCTTCCACTTTCTGATAGTCGTGTTTGTAGGTTTTTCACAACATATCCCACATGCTTTACTGGTGTACACTACATAGTTACTCCTCCTTGCTACATTTGAATAGGTTCATGTACATATCAACCAGTGGGGTAGAATAAAAACACAGTACTCAGATGGGTACCCAGTCTTACTGTACAGTCGGTAAAGTATGGAAAGTTTGAGAAAGTATCTTTGCTGTCTGGTTCTCCTTTCCCTAGCTATGCAAGGACTAGGATCTGTGGGGACATGCTCATCATCCTTTCAGTTCATACCAGGACCTCCTGGTCGTGATGGAGTACCCGGTAGCAATGGAACCCCCGGACCACAAGGACGTGATGGAGCCCCCGGACCACAAGGACGTGATGGTCGTGACTGTATACCAGGGTCAATGTCTTACAGTGACTACCTCAAACTGAAGGAAGAACTGCTCGCTGAATTGAAACAAGAACTGAGAGAACAACAACCTGACTGCAAGTGTACTCCAACTCCTACACCTTCAAGTACCTATCTCCCACCAGCTACGTCACAATCAGTCTCTCCCTCAACCTCCCCTTCACCAACACCAGGGCCTATTGGTAACAGTGAAGACAGACCAGCTCAATCCTGTCACCACGTCTACCAGACAGACTCCTCCTCACCATCGGGATACTACTGGATCAACACCACAGAAGGTCCCACAGAGGCATACTGTGTCATGAACCCACCTGACTGTAACATCACTGGAGGATGGATGAGAGTTGCCCTTCATAACGTGACTGACCCTACCACTACCTGTCTTGGTGATACTGTTGAACACACAGTTACTGGGAAGAGGTTCTGTGCAGTTTCACAAGATTCTCACTGTGACCCTGTTGTCTTTCCAGTTCATGGGATACCATACAACCATGTCTGTGGGAGAGCTCTGGGGTACTCGTTCCACCTTCCTTGTGCATTCAACTACAACACACGTCCCCTCAGTCAACACTACCTCACTGGTCTGTCCATCACACAAGGACCATTAGATGATGATGACAGCCATATCTGGTCCTATGCTGCTGGCCTTCGGGAAGAGGGATCTAATAACTGCAACTGTCCCTGTGCCAAACATCGTGGAAACTCACCATCACCTTTCGTGGGTGGTGACTATTATTGCGACACTGCCACTGTTACTGGAGGCTCACGACAGTGGTACACCAACAACACCCTCTGGGACGGGAAGGACTGCTACCCTGAGAGCAACTGCTGTGCTAATACACGACTACCATGGTTTTGGAGGACACTCAAACAAGAGACAAACAATGACATCACAGTTCGATGGTGTGCTGATCGTGAGTTATCTGAAACTAACTTTGGAACAAAATTGTTGGAAATTTACATTCACTAACTCATGTAGTACTAATACACACATGTACACTTCATCAATACTCTACACACACATCATCTCACTAGTACATATCTAGTATACACAGTAGATCATATACTTTATCATCACACTCTCAACATCAGTTATATCATATTATCAGTTGTAGTCTTTGAGTGTACTTCAAGTAATAATGGATTGAGACCACATGAATGTGCTGAGTTATGCATGTAACACACTGTCATGTTAACATGCACCAAATAAGGAATGTACACTTTGTACTGACAACAATTAACCATCACATAGCTGGAGTGTAGGGCCGTACGTACATAACAATGCATAAATTAGCACCCTGCAGTATACTGGGTGAGACTTACATATATATATATACACCAGATGTGTTGTGTTTATATATATACACTGGATGTTACACGTAGGAATGTATATCATACATTATATCGAGTATAATAATATACCGGAAGTTGAAATGAAAATCATATGTATATTATAGGCTAATAATTACCATCAGTAAGCATTAAGTTGTA
>OZ026558.1:4553968-4573968 GCA_964020155.1 Chondrilla cf. caribensis | reverse complement strand
CAGTACATATACTTGTGTACACACACGCACACAAACACACACACACACACACACACACACACACACACACACACACACACACACACACACACACACACACACACACACCAAAACAAGCACATTTATCTACTAAAAGGTAGAATGTGATCCTTCAGATTATAATATCCACTCGTAAAACACATAGACAGACGTGATGTACTAGCGAATACACACGTAACTCGGTCATCAGTAAAACTCCATAGAGCTTATCATGGTACCGTGATTCACCTCATTTTCGACACAAACGCGTCTTATTTTGTATTTTACGGAAAGTAGTATGACTAAAAAGGCTCTAGCTCACCTTCCAGGGAAGCAATAAGGTCTTTACCACTCACAGCGCTCATTACAAGAAATTTCTTCGCTGCAAAATCATGGAACACGAAAGCGCAAGATAATCTATTTATACGATTCACCCCACGCAGAATTATATATAAATGGCAAGATGTTTATATTGATACATGGCGTTGTATATAATACAGTCACGGTCGACCGGGTCCACCCCTCGCCACGCCCATCATTGAAAATTTGTTTCTTTGAAGTCGTATCCTTTCCAGCACGCGCAACTCACAGAAATGTCCAAGGCAAGTGCGAGGAGGAGTCGAAATGACTTGGAGTGGAAGATGGAGAGAGAAAAAGCCTTCATCTTGGACGGGACTGTCGTCAGCAAATTGGCGAATGACGAAATTGAACGAAACACGCCATCTTTGGACTTCGGGATCCCTCAATACAACGCCTTGAAGGACCCTCACTGTCGAGGGTACTTCAAGAGCAAATCTCTCCCGAAGAAACTTAAACCGCTTGTGCGCGGAGAAGAGGTTAGACGGTCACACCAATGCATATTGCACGCAGAACCTTAGTCTTGGAGCAATATGTGCTGTACTAGTAACTAATGCACGGAGGAATGAACGAACCTCTCCCGAATCGTCCTTAGTTTGGAGAGTTGAGCCACCCCATCCTTAATCAGTGTGAGCATAGATAGCATGATTTTTATGAAACTATGATGGTTGATGCACTCAATCATCCATTGTATTCGGAAATATGAAAGAAACAACTACAATCATCTTTATTCTTCAATCACATTGTACTATATTCTACTGGATATTAGATCTATGAACATTCAGGCATAATATCAAGCATCTTGTCAGGAACATTGGTATTGTTTATATTGTTGTGTTCCACATAATTCAAGGTCATACCCCACCCATGTCGGATGCTACCTGTGGTCCTCAAGACAGTTTCCAAGTAGCTGGTCCTAATTCCAGTTGTGGACAAGCTCTTTTCCAACCAAACTACTACCACAATTCACCCTCAATAATGTCTCCATCAGGGAGTCTTGTAGTTTATGTGTGGTATACTGAGTGTCCATTCCTCGTAATACTCAACTTTGATTTGATAATCACCTTCACCAATAAATGCCTTGCCGCTGGTGTTGATTAGTACTAATAAGTCCACTTATGCAGATAGACATTAACATTTTACAGTATATTATGGATACTATACTTTTACTCCATAATTAGACACCTTTAAATGACAACTTTGGTTTTGAATTTTCATTTGTTGTTTTATAGCAGGCTTCATGTAAATTACAATTTTGAAACTGTTTCTTCTCCCCTCAAGCCATTCCTGGGATATAAAAATACAGTTGTACTACGGTGAATTCTCCGCCACCGTTTTATCCACCAAACCTTTTAATCCACCACAATTTTCCAGTACCAATACATTATACAAGTACCAATGACTATCCAATTAATCCGTCAAACTCGTTAATCCACCATATTCTTTGAAAATGAAATGCGGCAGGTTAAAGACAATTCACTGTACTTACAATTAATTTCGGCTTGATCTTGGCACATAGACCCACAGTATCTTGTGCTGACCGCAAAACTGTTGAAAATTCACGTAATTTTGTGTCAGTTTTGTGTTGTATCTGATTATTATTACTCTGTTGAATTCAATTTGACAATTTCTTCTCTCGGCATAATGTCAACCAGACACAGAAGAAGGATCATGGCAACATGTCCACAATGCAAGGGAAACTACGAGACGAGTGGCTATCAAAAAGTCAAGCAATCGACTATGTTGAGAAGAGAAAGGGATATGGTGGAGGTGCGTAGGGGAGGCTGGGGATGTACATATGTGTAATTGTGACTTGAATATTGGCTGTGTAAGTGTACATACGTATGTGTGCAGATATGAGAAAAGAGGTACTTCTTTTTTTTCCTTTTTTTCTTTTTTGCCTTTTCTCATATCCACTCACATATGTTGAAGTGTGTGTGTGTGTGTGTGTGGTAGCATGAATACTCCATACTATTGCGTGGGATAGTGTATCCATGTTGGTAGGTGTGTGCTAGACTGATGGTGTGTGGATTAATTTACGCATTTTATGTAATACAGTGGGACCTCTTCACTACAAACCTCTGAATTAGGAAAACCTCTATATTGAGGACACCATTCTGTGTTCTGGTGTAGTGCTGTAGTGTATAAAATGACCTCTGAATTGAGGACACCTCTGTAATAAGGACATATAATGGAGGTCCCAAGGTGTCCTTAATAGAGAGGTTCCACTGTATGTATCATCACATGTAGCGTCATGTATAATCGTTTGTTTAACACGTATACAGTGGAACCTCTCCATTACAAACCTCTGAATAGCAGAAACCTCTGTAATAAGGACACAATTCTGTGTCCCAGTGTAGTATTGAAGGGTAATAAATGACCTCTGAATTGAGGAAACCTCTGCAATAAGGACTAAATTCAAGGTCCCAAAGTGTCCCTAATAGAGAGGTTCCACTGTAATTTGTGTAATTTAAATATACTGTATGGTGTGTGTGTGTATGCATATGCTCATGTTTGTGCTTATATGTGTGCAATGTTTACAACATTGTGTGAATATATGGCATAAATGTCGATGTATTCATAAGATGTCACATGTCAGAAGCTGACTGTTCATTTTTACTTTAACTAGGTTATACTCCTGAGTTGTTTGCTGGTCATTTATCGATGCCAGTTGGGAAACCACCGATAGGATATCACGGCGAAGGAGGTTATCGTAGGAACACATTCGACTTGAGAAGAAGACCATCTGTATTCGATGACAGTGATGGTGAGATATTTACTTACATACAGAGTCATATACAGTACACATTTATATAATATGTATGTGTACCCACTTGTGCATGCTCACATACTCAGAAATGCATACACGCCTGTACATTGGTATATACACATTTTTATAGGGTACATTGTGTTTTATCCACACACATAGGGTTCATGTTTGTGTGCACACACACACATGCACGCACACACACACACACACACACACACACGCACGCGCGCGCGCGCGCGCGCACACACACACACACACACACACACACACACATCCATGTGACAACTGTACACATGATAAAAGAGAGAATGTATTTCTTCACAACACACAGAATTAAGACTTCCTGCTTTGAAACCCAACACGAGACCCAGAACTCTATCAGCTCCTCCCAAAATGCAGTCAAACAGAGTAATGTCAGCCCGTGTGTACAGTGCAAAGGTTCGTGTCCCTAGGGTGCAAAGTGCAATGCCCAAAATGGTAACCACAAGGAACACACGACCACAATCAAGCATACCATCCTTACCAGAAGAAGAGGTACCAGGTACAGATTTACTTATACATTTGGGCAGAGAGAAGTCACCAACTGAGCAAGGTAGTCAATCTATCACAGAGGAAGAACATGTGGAGGATACTCATTCAGAAACTCAAAGTTCAAAATGCTCTCCAGACGTGATTGAAAAACTTTCTGAAGAATGAATATCATTTATACTGTATGTATTTTTATTTGAAAATTTGTGTTTAACTCACTCTACAAGAATTTGTCTGTTCCCTGATTTTTACTGAATTCTGTGTTTACCAAAACAGTATCGTATTCCATTGGTAGTGTGCAAGACAATTATTTTCAAATATAACCGATTCACCCTTGAATTTGTGAGTACATGACGTGTGTACCTATACGTATGTATGTGCAATAACTTTGCATGTTGGTGTTATCTATACAATGGGACCTCTACTTAAGGACATCCCAAATGAAGGACCCCATTTAAATTACCTCCTTATACAAACAACACTTTCTAGTCAAATAGGGACAGAGGGAGTTGAGTCTCCTATACTCTCCCATACATTGAAAATACATATAAGCACCTTCAAATGTAACTGGAGTTATGGGTCACCTATTGAGATGGGAATTGTTTCGGAAGTTAGTTTGCATCTCCAGCAACGTCTGTCTAAAATATGAAGTTGACACGCTCCCTCCCCCATGAGCTATGCAAAAGGTGCTTCGTGATTTTTCTCCTATACTCTCCCATACATATATACTAAGCACCTTCGAATGTAGTTGGAGTAACTGGCCACCTTTTGAGATAGGAATTGTTTCAGAAGTTAGTTCACGTCCCCAACTAGGTCTGTCTAAAATAGCAAGCTGACACGCCCCCTCTCCCATGAGCTATGCCAAAAGGTGCTTAGCGTTTTCTCTCCTATACTTTCCCATACATTGAAAATATATTAAGCACCTTTGAATGCAGCTGGGGTTACAAGTTAACTACGGAAATAGGAATTGTTTCAGAAGTTAGTTCACATCTCCAACTAGCAAACGTACGTATTACACAAATATAGAAATGTACAGTACATACAAATGTATAATGCTCTGTGTCATATGGACACCTGGGAGAAATTTTGATTGGCAACAAAACCTATCATTTTTGTTATCAGAAGGACAATATTAGTTCCAGTAGTTTGTCCGTGCATTCGTATTACATCAATGATGCATTATGTGCACACAGGAGAGGCCGTGGTGACAAGCATAAAAATTGACATTTTTTTGCTTGTCACCACGAGGCCTATAGCACACTCAGGACGGTTTGTATGCATCCCAAATTGCATTGGTGAGTTTGGCACGGACACTGGGCAGCCCTGGGTGATCAGCAACATGATATCAAATCACGTGAGTGATCACCACAAGGCGTATTACACTTATAATGAAATGTACATACAAATGTATAATGCTATGTGCAATATGAACACCTGGCAGAATTTTGATCAGCAACAAAACCTATCATTTTGTTATCAAAAGGATCGTATTAGTTCAAGGAGTGTGTCTGTGCATTCATATTAGATCTATGATGCATTATGTGCACACAGGAGAGGCCGTGGTGACAAGCATAAAAATTGACATTCTTTGGCTTGTCACCACGAGGCCTATAGCACACTCAGGACGGTTTGTATGCATCCCAAATTGTGTTGGTGAGTTTGGCACGGATACTGGGCAGTCCTTGGTGACCAGCAACGAGAAAAGCACCTTTTTACATAGCTCATAGGAGAGGGGACGTGTCAGTTTGATATTTTAGACAGAGCTAGCTGGGGATGTGAACTAACTGATGAAACAATTCCCATCTCTGTAGCTAACCCATAACCCCAGTTACATTCGGAGGTGCTTAATAGTTTTTCAATGTATGGTAGAATATAGGAGAGAAAACGCTAAGCGCCTTTTCGCATAGCTCATGGGAGAGGGGGCGTGTCTGCGTGACAATTTAGACAGAGCTAGCTGGGGACGTGAACTAACTTCTCAAACAATTCCCATCTCAATAGGTGGCCTGTAACCCGAGTTACATTCGGAGGTGCTTAATAATGTTTCAATGTATGGTAGAGTATAGGAGAGAAAACGCTAAGCACCTTTCTGCATAGCTCATGGTAAAAGTAGCGTGTCAGCTTGATATTTTAGACAGAGCTAGCTGGGGACGTGAACTAACTTGTAAAACAATTCCCATCTCAATAGGTGGCCTGTAATCCCAGTTACATTTGGAGGTCCTTAATAATGTTTCAATGTATGGGAGAGTATACGTATGAAAGAAAACGCTAAGCACCTTTATGCATAGCTCATGGGAATGTGGGCGTGTCAGCTTGATATTTTAGACAGAGCTAGCTGGGGACGTGAACTAACTTCTGAAACAATTCCCGTAGCAATAGGTGGCCTGTAACCCGAGTTACATTCGGAGGTGCTTAATAATGTTTCAATGTATGGTAGAGTATAGGAGAGAAAACGCTAAGCACCTTTTTGCATAGCTCATGGGAGAGGGGGCGTGTCAGCTTGATATTTTAGACAGAGCTAGCTGGGGACGTGGACGAACTTCTAAAACAATTCCCATAGCAATAGGTGGCCTGTAATCCGAATTACATTCGGAGGTGCTTAATAATGTTTCAATGTATGGTAGAGTATAGGAGAGAAAACGCTAAGCACCTTTCTGCATAGCTCATGGTAAAAATAGCGTGTCAGCTTGATATTTTAGACAGAGCTAGCTGGGGACGTGAACTAACTTCTAAAACAATTCCCATCTCAATAGGTGGCCTGTAATCCCAGTTACATTCGGAGGTCCTTAATAATGTTTCAATGTATGGTAGAGTATAGGAGAGAAAACGCTAAGCACCTTTTTGCATAGCTCATGGGAGAGGGGGTGTGTCAGCTTGATATTTTAGACAGAGCTAGCTGGGGACGTGGACGAACTTCTAAAACAATTCCCATAGCAATAGGTGGCCTGTAATCCGAGTTACATTCGGAGGTGCTTAATAATGTTTCAATGTATGGTAGAGTATAGGAGAGAAAACGCTAAGCACCTTTCTGCATAGCTCATGGTAAAAGTAGCGTGTCAGCTTGATATTTTAGACAGAGCTAGCTGGGGACGTGAACTAACTTGTAAAACAATTCCCATCTCAATAGGTGGCCTGTAATCCCAGTTACATTTGGAGGTCCTTAATAATGTTTCAATGTATGGGAGAGTATACGTATGAAAGAAAACGCTAAGCACCTTTATGCATAGCTCATGGGAATGTGGGCGTGTCAGCTTGATATTTTAGACAGAGCTAGCTGGGGACGTGAACTAACTTCTGAAACAATTCCCGTAGCAATAGGTGGCCTGTAACCCGAGTTACATTCGGAGGTGCTTAATAATGTTTCAATGTATGGTAGAGTATAGGAGAGAAAACGCTAAGCACCTTTTTGCATAGCTCATGGGAGAGGGGGCGTGTCAGCTTGATATTTTAGACAGAGCTAGCTGGGGACGTGGACGAACTTCTAAAACAATTCCCATAGCAATAGGTGGCCTGTAATCCGAATTACATTCGGAGGTGCTTAATAATGTTTCAATGTATGGTAGAGTATAGGAGAGAAAACGCTAAGCACCTTTCTGCATAGCTCATGGTAAAAATAGCGTGTCAGCTTGATATTTTAGACAGAGCTAGCTGGGGACGTGAACTAACTTCTAAAACAATTCCCATCTCAATAGGTGGCCTGTAATCCCAGTTACATTCGGAGGTCCTTAATAATGTTTCAATGTATGGTAGAGTATAGGAGAGAAAACGCTAAGCACCTTTTTGCATAGCTCATGGGAGAGGGGGTGTGTCAGCTTGATATTTTAGACAGAGCTAGCTGGGGACGTGGACGAACTTCTAAAACAATTCCCATAGCAATAGGTGGCCTGTAATCCGAGTTACATTCGGAGGTGCTTAATAATGTTTCAATGTATGGTAGAGTATAGGAGAGAAAACGCTAAGCACCTTTCTGCATAGCTCATGGTAAAAGTAGCGTGTCAGCTTGATATTTTAGACAGAGCTAGCTGGGGACGTGAACTAACTTCTAAAACAATTCCCATCTCAATAGGTGGCCTGTAATCCCAGTTACATTTGGAGGTCCTTAATAATGTTTCAATGTATGGGAGAGTATACGTATGAAAGAAAACGCTAAGCACCTTTATGCATAGCTCATGGGAATGTGGGCGTGTCAGCTTGATATTTTAGACAGAGCTAGCTGGGGACGTGAACTAACTTCTGAAACAATTCCCGTAGCAATAGGTGGCCTGTAACCCGAGTTACATTCGGAGGTGCTTAATAATGTTTCAATGTATGGTAGAGTATAGGAGAGAAAACGCTAAGCACCTTTTTGCATAGCTCATGGGAGAGGGGGTGTGTCAGCTTGATATTTTATACAGAGCTAGCTGGGGACGTGGACGAACTTCTAAATTCCCATAGCAATAGGTGGCCTGTAATCCGAATTACATTCGGAGGTGCTTAATAATGTTTAAATGTATGGTAGAGTATAGGAGAGAAAACGCTAAGCACCTTTCTGCATAGCTCATGGTAAAAGTAGCGTGTCAGCTTGATATTTTAGACAGAGCTAGCTGGGGACGTGAACTAACTTCTAAAACAATTCCCATCTCAATAGGTGGCCTGTAATCCAAGTTACATTTGGGGGTCCTTAATAATCTTTCAATGTATGGGAGAGTATACGTATGAAAGAAAACGCTAAGCACCTTTATGCATAGCTCATGGGAATGTGGGCATGTCAGCTTGATATTTTAGACAGAGCTAGCTGGGGATGTGAACTAACTTCTGAAACAATTCCCATAGCAATAGGTGGCCTGTAACCCGAGTTACATTCGGAGGTGCTTAATAATGTTTCAATGTATGGTAGAGTATAGGAGAGAAAACGCTAAGCACCTTTCTGCATAGCTCATGGTAAAAGTAGCGTGTCAGCTTGATATTTTAGACAGAGCTAGCTGGGGACGTGAACTAACTTCTAAAACAATCCCCATCTCCGTAGCTAACCCACAACTCCAGTTACATTCGGAGGTGCTTAATATTTTTTCAATGTATGGGAGAGTATAGGAGAGAAAACGCTAAGCACCTTTCTGCATAGCTCATGGTAAAAGTAGCGTGTCAGCTTGATATTCTAGACAGAGCTAGCTGGGGACGTGAACTAACTTCTAAAACAATTCCCATCTCAATAGGTGGCCTGTAATCCCAGTTACATTTGGGGGTCCTTAATAATCTTTCAATGTATGGTAGAGTATACGTATGAAAGAAAACGCTAAGCACCTTTATGCATAGCTCATGGGAATGTGGGCATGTCAGCTTGATATTTTAGACAGAGCTAGCTGGGGACGTGAACTAACTTCTGAAACAATTTCCATAGCAATAGGTGGCCTGTAACCCGAGTTACATTCGGAGGTGCTTAATATTTTTTCAATGTATGGTAGAGTATAGGAGAGAAAACGCTAAGCACCTTTTCGCATAGCTCATGGGAGAGGAGGCGTGTCAGCGTGATATTCTAGACAGAGCTAGCTGGGGACGTGAACTAACTTCTAAAACAATTCCCATCTCAATAGGTGGCCTGTAATCCAAGTTACATTCGGAGGTGCTTAATATTTTTTCAATGTATGGTAGAGTATAGGAGAGAAAACGCTAAGCACCTTTTGCATAGCTCATGGTAAAGGGAGCGTGTCAGCTTGATATTTTAGACAGAGCTAGCTGGGGACGTGAACTAACTTCTAAAACAATTCCCGTAGCAATAGGTGGCCTGTAACCCGAGTTACATTCGGAGGTGCTTAATAATGTTTCAATGTATGGTAGAGTATAGGAGAGAAAACGCTAAGCACCTTTTTGCATAGCTCATGGGAGAGGGGGGGTGTCAGCTTGATATTTTAGACAGAGCTAGCTGGGGACGTGAACTAACTTGTAAAACAATTCCCATCTCAATAGGTGGCCTGTAATCCCAGTTACATTTGGAGGTCCTTAATAATGTTTCAATGTATGGGAGAGTATACGTATGAAAGAAAACGCTAAGCACCTTTATGCATAGCTCATGGTAAAAGTAGCGTGTCAGCTTGATGTTTTAGACAGAGCTAGCTGGGGACGTGAACTAACTTCTGAAACAATTCCCGTAGCAATAGGTGGCCTGTAACCCGAGTTACATTCGGAGGTGCTTAATAATGTTTCAATGTATGGTAGAGTATAGGAGAGAAAACGCTAAGCACCTTTTTGCATAGCTCATGGGAGAGGGGGCGTGTCAGCTTGATATTTTATACAGAGCTAGCTGGGGACGTGAACTAACTTCTGAAATAATTTCCATCTCCGTAGCTAACCCATAACTCCAGTTACATTCGGAGGTGCTTAATATTTTTTCAATGTATGGTAGAGTATAGGAGAGAAAACGCTAAGCACCTTTTCGCATAGCTCATGGGAGAGGAGGCGTGTCAGCGTGATATTCTAGACAGAGCTAGCTGGGGACGTGAACTAACTTCTCAAACAATTCCCATCTCAATAGGTGGCCTGTAATCCAAGTTACATTCGGAGGTGCTTAATATTTTTTCAATGTATGGTAGAGTATAGGAGAGAAAACGCTAAGCACCTTTTTGCATAGCTCATGGGAGAGGGGGCGTGTTAGCTTGATATTTTAGACAGAGCTAGCTGGGGACGTGGACTAACTTCTAAAACAATTCCCATCTCAATAGATGGCCTGTAATCCAAGTTACATTCGGAGGTGCTTAATAATGTTTCAATGTATGGTACGTAGAGTATAGGAGAGAAAACGCTAAGCACCTTTTTGCATAGCCCATGGGAGAGGGGGCGTGTCAACCTGATATTTTAGACAGAGCTAGCTGGGGACGTGAACTAACTTCTAAAACAATCCCCATCTCCGTAGCTAACCCACAACTCCAGTTACATTCGGAGGTGCTTAATATTTTTTCAATGTATGGGAGAGTATAGGAGAGAAAACGCTAAGCACCTTTTTGCATAGCTCATGGTAAAGGGAGCGTGTCAGCTTGATATTTTAGACAGAGCTAGCTGGGGACGTGAACTAACTTCTCAAACAATTCCCATCTCAATAGGTGGCCTGTAATCCAAGTTACATTTGGAGGTGCTTAATAATGTTTCAATGTATGGTAGAGTATAGGAGAGAAAACGCTAAGCACCTTTTTGCATAGCTCATGGGAGAGGGGGCGTGTCAGCGTGATATTCTGGACAGAGCTAGCTGGGGACGTGAACTAACTTCTCAAACAATTCCCATCTCAATAGGTGGCCTGTAATGCAAGTTACATTCGGAGGTGCTTAATAATGTTTCAATGTATGGTAGAGTATAGGAGAGAAAACGCTAAGCACCTTTTTGCATAGCTCATGGGAGAGGGGGCGTGTCAGCTTGATATTTTAGACAAAGCTAGCTGGGGACGTGAACTAACTTCTGAAACAATTCCCGTAGCAATAGGTGGCCTGTAACCCGAGTTACATTCGGAGGTGCTTAATATTTTTTCAATGTATGGGAGTGTATAGGAGATGTCAAATCACCTGAGTGATCACCACAAGGCGTATTACACTTATATTGATATGTACATGCAAGTGTATAATGCTATGTGTCATATAGACTCCTGGGAGATTTTCAATCACCAAAACCTATCATTTTTGCTATCAAAAGGACTGTATTTGTTTCAGGAGTGTGTCTGTGCATTCGTATTAGAGCTATGATGCGTTACGTGCACACAGGAGAGGCCGTGGTGACAAGCATAAAAATGGACATTTTCTTGCTTGTCACCACGAGGCCTATAGCACACTCAGGACGGTTTGTATGCATCAGAAATTGTGTTGGTGAGTTTGGCATGGACACTGGGCAGCCCTTGGTGACCAGCAACAAGATGTCAAATCACCTGAGTGATCACCACAAGGCATGCATATTACACTTATATCTAAATGTACATACAAATGTATAATGCTATGTGCCATATGCACCTGAGAGAATTTTCATCAGCAACAAAACCTATCATTTTTGTTATCAAAAGGGCCGTATTAGTTCCAGGAGTGTGTTCATGCATTCGTATTAGAGCTATGAAGCATTACGTGCATACAGGGGAGACCGTGGTGGCAAGCATAAATATTGAATTTTTTTGCTTGCCACCACGGGGATGGGAGTACCCCAGTGCCCATCTCAAATATAATAATACATAATTATGCTGTAAAATGAATCACATTAATTTTTTATAAAGTAATATTAATACATATTATCATAGCTATAGTCGGGTGGTATTACACAAATCCAATATTGTTAGGAGGATATTATTCCTTTATGAAGGTCCTCATAGGTGGAGAATCCAGTGACTGCTTCGACAATATCCTTCCACTTGGAATCAAGAATGCCACGAACATGCGCAGAAAGACCCTCCTTCCCTTCTTCAGTGGATCCACTGCGAATTTTGTTTCTACTCATACCGGCACTCTCCTTCAGACCCCCATGTTTATTACGAGCCTGCTTGAGAGAATTGGAGTTGAATTTTTCCCAGTTCTCCTTCATGTACTGAAAAGAGCTTCTTTCCACAGCTGAATGAACATTAGCCTCACCATCGATCCCCATGAATTTTGCAATTCTTCTCACACCAGTTTCTAGATCCTCAATCAGGTCCTCGTAGAACACAAACATCACGTTTGGATTGTCACGATGAGCACACCAGCTTGCCACAAAGCCCAAATAGGATTTGTCTAGGAACTCGAATCGCGGCGGAATCCAACAACCACGTATAAATTCTTCAAGGGACAACTCCCCAGACTCAAAGTACCAGTTTTCATTGAACTTATAGTCGCTATAAGCCACCGAATAGGGATGTCTCAAGACGACCAGGTATTTTCCCTTTTCTTTTGGAGAGAACCAATGATGCACCTTGAAACACCTCGGAAGTGCCTTCTGTTCCGCTTTCAGGTCTTGTCCTAGATCGGCTGCTCCTTCTAAGAGTGGAACAACGAGGGAAATGTCTTCGAAATCTTCATCTCCTCCGGTCCGAAGTTGATGGACAATCTGCTGCATCCACGTGGTTCCAGTCTTCGGGTGGCCAGCTATGACTACGTCGGTGGAGCGCGGTTCGAATCGGAGTCCTTCCCTTAAACCACTCTCCGATGTTATGGTGGTCATACGTTCTCTGACTCGACGGATTTTTTCTTCTGCGTTCTCCATTGAAGATGGATCGCAGGAGATAAGTCCATCAATTTGTTGTCTTTCGGTTTGAAGAATAATGTAGCCCCCCTACTTAATTATAGTGGCTCTTTTTCACTAGCTCTCGTCAAATCCAGTTTGTCTTTGGCTAAAGGATAATGAACTCTTGGAATGTCGCGGAAACTGACACAGAAAAGTACTCGCTCTAACCTGCTGTGTTGCTGCACAGCTGAATGACGTAATCTCCAAACGTATTGCGAAATAATAGTCTCCATCACGTGGGCAAACCATAAACCCTAGATCTATGGACAGACAAAGCAGCTACCATGCATCTTCTATAAACGGATTGTACTACATTCAACTAACCATATATGGAGTGGAAACAGCCTCACCTATATGCAGGTATATCACTTACACATAATATCAAAGCTTCAGGCCTATGTCATATCAAAAATGAAAGCACCAAAAGGTGCTGATGCCTCAGTTCACAGTTTATCTAGCAGTATATATATCTATGGGCAAACAAAGCAGCTACCATATGCATGCATCTTCTATAAACGGCTTGTACTACATTCAACTACCCATATTATATGGAGTGGAAACAGCCTTACCTATATTATGCAGGTATATCAATTACACATGATATCATACTTCGGGCCTATTTCACGTAAAAAATTACAATCCTGGACAAACACACTTCAATAATCATCAAAAAATGTAGCAAAATTGTTCGTCACTTTTTCATTTTTTGATGCAGCTCTTCGTAGCTTGAAAATCCAGTAACAGGCTCAACTAACTCCTTCCATGTGGAGTCAAGTACATCACGAACCGGTAAGGGAAGGTTCTCCTCCCCTTCTTTAGTGGATCCACAGCGAACCTTGTTTCGCAAAGATCTAATTTCTCCTTTCCAACCATGAGCTCGTTTAATTGTCTTTGCACTGAATTTTTCCCAATTTTTCTTCATGTACTCAAATGAGCATTTCTCCAGAGCTACTCGAATGTTTTCCTCGTTCTCTATACCCATGAAGGTGGCAATTCTTCTCATATTACTCTCATAGTCTTTTACCAGGTCCTCATAGAAAACAAACATGACATTTGGCTTGTGACAATGTGCATACCAGCTTGCCACAAAATGAAAGTAAGAGCCCTTCTCTAAACATTCAAACAACGGAGGGATCCAGCATTCCAACACATATTCTTCCAGTGACAGTTCGTCGGGGTCGAACAAGGAAGACTCGTACCACTTATATTCGCTGTAGGCCACTGAATAAGGATTACGAAGGAGTATAATATATTTTCCGTGATGTTTTGGAGAAGATAAATAATGTGCTTTGAAACATCGAGGAATAGTTCTTTGGTCTGCTTCAAGGTCTTGTCCCAGAACTATCGAAGCCTCCAGCATAGGGACGACTTGCAGAATGTCTTCGAAATCTTCATCCCCGCCAGTTCGAAGCTGATGAACGATCTGCTGCATCCATGTGGTCCCCGATTTGGGATACCCGACTACAACGACGTCCGTATGCGAAGGCTGGAAGTCGAGTCCGCGTTTTATGCCTTCCTCCGATAAAACACCACGCATGTTTCTTCTAACCTTCAACACTACCTCAGACATGACGCAAATGTAAGCTGTTAAACTATTAAACTGGTTTCATTCGTGGTTAGCCGAAGCCTCTTCGTCCACTTTCGATCGTTCCAATTGCTGTGGGTGACACGAAAACATTTAGGTGGTGTACTCGTTTGCTAGAGTGTTGATCCCCTCCGCCATATTGAAGTCATAATGAAGAAATAGTCTCGCGTATCCCGTCTCCGCACACGCCCCATGGGCGGAAAGTGCGGAAGACGGTCTAGCTCAAATAGCGATTAGTTCACACCTTGGTATTACCCAACCAGAAATTGTGCAAGATGACGGCCCCTTCTGTTTTATGCCATTATTTTGTGCTTCATTGCTGGTTGGCAGGACTGAGCTGTTGTTGAGCTGTCCTGTGCATTTTTTTACTTAGGATCAGTTTTGTATGATATTATGTGTTGTATTTAATCACTACGTATCATATTATAAATTGATTTCATATCTGTTCTATGACTGGTATATAATATTTGCCTACATTTTTAATGTACTAGACATACAAATTGCTTACATATATCACCGTGCAATCACTAGCTGAAGTTGGCCGTGATTAAAATATCATGGTAGTATTCAAAAAAATAATTTGCACAGAATACATATTATAATTATATATATATAACAGAAAAATGTGTAATAATAATGGAAAATATGGCTAGTATTGCCGCAGTTCGTGCATGCTGCACTTATATACATACAAAATTACAAACATTTTATTATATGTGGTATATGTGCACTGGGGAGATTATTTGGTCGACCTCAAAATGCATATTTTCTGCTATCAGAAGGACCGTACTAGGTCCAAGAGTGTGTCTGTGCATTCATATTTGACCTATGATGCATGACGTGTACACAGGAGAGGCCGTGGTGACAAGCCAAAAAAATGACATTTTTTTGCTTGTCACCATGAGGCTTATAGCGCACTCAGGACAATCTCAATTCCTCCAAAAATGTGTGGCTGAGTTTAGCACAGACACTGGCTAGCCCTTGGTGACCAGAAAAGAAATGTCCAATTGCTCAGGTGATCACCTCAAGGCATATTACACTTATATACATACAAAGTACATACATTTTATTATATGTGGCATATGGGCACTGGGGGGAATTTTTGGTCAACATCAAAATGTATTTTTTTGTTATCAGAAGGACCGCACAGGGTCCAGGAGTGTGTATGTGCATTCGGATTTGACCTATGATGCATCACGGGCACACAGGAGAGGCCGTGGTGACAAGGCAAAAAATGACATTATTTTGCTTGTCACCACGAGGCTTATAGCGCACTCAGGACAATCTCAATTCTTACGAAAATGTGTTGGTGAGTTTAGCATAGACACTGGCTAGACCTTGGTGACCAGCAAAGAATTGTCCAATTGTTCAGGTCATCACCACAAGGCATATTACACTTATATACATACAAAAGTACATACATTTTATTATATGCGGCTTATGGGCACTGGGGAGAATGTTTGGTCGACATCAAAATGCATCTTCTTGTTATCACAAGGACCGTACTAGGTCCAGGAGTGTGTCTGTGCATTCGGATTTGACCTATGATGCATCACGTGCACACAGGAGAGGCCGTGGTGACAAGCCAAAAAAATGACATTTTTTTGCTTGTCACCACGAGGCTTATAGTGCACTCAGGACAATCTCAATTCTTACAAAATCGTGTGGGTGAGTTTAGCACGGACACTGGCTAGACCTTGGTGACTGCAGCAGAAAATTGGCCAATTGCTCGGGTCATCACCACAAGGCATATTACACTTATATACATACAAAAGTACATACATTTTATTATATGTGGTATATGGGCACTGGGGAGAATGTTTGGTCGACATCAAAATGTATTATTTTTTGTTATCAGAAGGACCGCACAGGGTCCAGGAGTGTGTCTGTGCATTCGGATTTGACCTATGATGCATCACGTGCACACAGGAGAGGCCGTGGTGACAAGCCAAAAAAGTGACATTTTTTTGCTTGTCACCACGAGGCTTATAGCGCACTCAGGACAATCTCAATTCTTCCCAAATTGTGCTGGTGAGTTTAGCACGGACACTGGCTAGACCTTGGTGACCAGCAAAGAATTGTCCAATTGCTAAGGTCATCAACACAAGGCATATTACACTTATATATATATAAAAGTACATACATTCTATTGTATGTGGCATATGGGCACTGGGGAGAATGTTTGGTCGACATCAAAATGCATCTTCTTGTTATCACAAGGACCGTACTAGGTCCAGGAGTGTGTCTGTGCATTCGGATTTGACCTATGATGCATCACGTGCACACAGGAGAGGCCGTGGTGACAAGCCAAAACAATGACAATTTTTTGCTTGTCACCACGAGGCTTATAGCACACTCAGGACAATCTCAATTCTTACAAAATTGTGTGGGTGAGTTTAGCACGGACACTGGCTAGACCTTGGTGACTGCAGCAGAAAATTGGCCAATTGCTCGGGTCATCACCACAAGGCATATTACACTTATATACATACAAAATACATACATTTTATTATATGTGGTATATGGGCACTGGGGAGAATGTTTGGTCGACATCAAAATGCATCTTATTTGTTATCACAAGGACCGTACTAGGTCCAGGAGTGTGTCTGTGCATTCGGATTTGACCTATGATGCATCACGTGCACACAGGAGAGGCCGTGGTGACAAGGCAAAAAAATGACATTTTTTTGCTTGTCACCACGAGGCTTATAGCGCAGTCAGGACAATCTCAATTCTTCCCAAATTGTGCTGGTGAGTTTAGCACGGACACTGGCTAGACCTTGGTGACCAGCAAAGAATTGTCCAATTGCTAAGGTCATCAACACAAGGCATATTACACTTATATATATATAAAAGTACATACATTCTATTGTATGTGGCATATGGGCACTGGGGAGAATGTTTGGTCGACATCAAAATGCATCTTCTTGTTATCACAAGGACCGTACTAGGTCCAGGAGTGTGTCTGTGCATTCGAATTTGACCTATGATGCATCACGTGCACACAGGAGAGGCCGTGGTGACAAGCCAAAACAATGACAATTTTTTGCTTGTCACCACGAGGCTTATAGCACACTCAGGACAATCTCAATTCTTACAAAATTGTGTTGGTGAGTTTAGCACGGACACTGGCTAGACCTTGGTGACTGCAGCAGAAAATTGGACAATTGCTCGGGTCATCACCACAAGGCATATTACACTTATATACATACAAAATACATACATTTTATTATATGTGGTATATGGGCACTGGGGAGAATGTTTGGTCGACATCAAAATGCATCTTCTTGTTATCACAAGGACCGGACTAGGTCCAGGAGTGTGTCTGTGCATTCGGATTTGACCTATGATGCATCACGTGCACACAGGAGAGGCCGTGGTGACAAGCCAAAAAAATGACATTATTTTGCTTGTCACCACGAGGCTTATAGCGCACTCAGGACAATCTCAATTCTTACAAAATTGTGTGGGTGAGTTTAGCACAGACACTGGCTAGACCTTGGTGACCAGCAAAGAAATGTCCAATTGCTCGGGTGATCACCACAAGGCATATTACACTTATATACATACAAAATTACATACATTTTATTATATGTGGCATATGGGCACTGGGGAGAATGTTTGGTTGACATCAAAATGCATCTTCTTGTTATCACAAGGACCGTACTAGGTCCAGGAGTATGTCTGTGCATTCGGATTTGACCTATGATGCATCATGTGCACAGGAGAGGCCGTGGTGACAAGCCAAAAAAATGACATTATTTTGCTTGTCACCACGAGGCTTATAGTGCACTCAGGACAATCTCAATTCTTACAAAATTGTGTGGGTGAGTTTAGCACGGACACTGGCTAGCCCTTGGTGATCAGCAGAAAATTGGACAATTGCTCAGGTCATCAACATAAGGCATATTACACTTATATACATACAAAATACATACATTTTATTATATGTGGTATATGGGCACTGGGGAGAATGTTTGGTCGACATCAAAATGCATCTTTTTTGTTATAAGAAGGACTGTACTAGGTCCAGGAGTGTGTCTGTGTATTCGGATTTGACCTATGATGCATCACGTGCACACAGGAGAGGCCATGGTGACAAGTATTTCTCAAACTTCCTGAGAAGATGGCCATGCTGGATTCAGAGGGAAAGGGGGGTCACTGATACCTATGTCACTGGTGGGAAATACAAAATGGCATGTGCCGGTCGACGAGATACATACTTAAATACCTGACCCATCGTAGCACAATGCGGTGTGCTAGATTTGGTATACATAATATAACTTATTGTGTAGACATTGTGATAATAGATTATTGTAAAACAGGTACTGGCAATAGTTCTATTTTGATGTGTGTGTTTGCAGGGCTACACAGAACTATTAATTTTGCATGTGGAGGTCTGTCTTGTTTCCCACCAGAACAATGGAACTCTGAGAGCAGATGTAATACTTGAGTATGATAATCACAGTGGATCACATAATGATGTACTCACTGGTTACTACCAGTCATGTCCAGTATCTTGTCATGAATGATTTGCACTACTTCAAAACTGAACACAAAGCAAGTGAACATCTTCTATCAGTTAATATACTTCAACCCATACCCTACACAACCACACCTCGAAGATGCAATTTGGTAATATCTTCTCTTTGCAGAGGAATACTGCTATGTCCCTTACAGCATAGACTCTAGTCTATGCTTACAGTGTTCGCGCATTCTCCAACGAAGTTTCTATCACAAGAAAGCAATAATACACATACAGTCTGGAATACAGGAAAACTTTACATACCCTCGGGTTTTATAGTATGAAACAGAAGACTTTGTAAAGCTCCTTTGCCGTAGCTACGAGCTACGTACGTAGCTCCACCATCTTCCAGTATATTCGAATTTAATATGCATTCCTACACGTAACTACTACAGTGAATTTATATTATTTATATGGTACGAACAAAATGGCGGATTTCTGAAGAAATCCTTCGGAAAATGCAGTCTTCGGAATCCGATATGTCAGCCCACTTACAGAAGAACTTTAATCCTAATAAATACATGGGGCCCAGTCCTTCCAACGACACGCCTCTGATATACGCTGTCAGGTTCGAGCACAAACTTTTCCTGAACGAATGCCTTCGATTTGGCAGTGACCCTTTCGTAACTAACGCCAATGGTCGTGCAGCCTTTCATGTAGCGTGTGCTTCTTCTCGTTCGAGACAGAGAACAGACAAAAAGAGAAAGGAACTCCTCCAAATGCTCTTAGACCAGCCCGTGAAGAAAGAATATCAACTACCATTCATCAATGGTTCGGACCGCGAGAGGAGAAATGGAATGGACAAGAGTTATGTTTATCATCCGTCTGTGTGTCTGTTGGACAAGGTGTGGTGGTGGTGTGTGTGTGTATGTGTGTGTGTGTGTTTGTGTGTGTGTGTGTGTGTGTGTGTGTGTGTGTGTGTGTGTGCGTGTGTGTGTGTGTGTGATTAAAGAGAGAGAGAGTGTGTGTGTGTGTATGCTTATTTGTGTGTGTTGCATTGCTACTCTACACTTCTGGTATC
>OZ026558.1:4538968-4546468 GCA_964020155.1 Chondrilla cf. caribensis | reverse complement strand
TGTTCTTTGAAAATGACTGAATTTTTATTGCTTCTGTCCATGACAATATCTTTAAATTAATTCTTGTCCTGAAATTGATGACCTATTGTGTGAACTATTACGTGCACATAAAGCATAGGCACCACAGTTCTATATCACATCATATACACATAATCATTCATTATTATTACTGTGGGTGGGTCATGTGCACACTTGTACAATACAAGTCAATACAAGACAATCACAAAACATCGAGGTTTTTCATCACATCCATACAACATACTGTACATTGGTTATGAGTGGTTTACTTGAGTTGAAAAAAAAAATAAAAAAGGTCACCCACTCGGGGTCGAACTCATGGTTGGCTTTATAGGGACTTTCCACATGTACTGTGTACTTGGTCATTCCGCGAATGCAGAAGACACTATTCTAGCTGGGAGGTCAGCCGCGAGTCCCAAAGCTCCCCCCTACGGTTCTTTGTAGAGAGTATTGCAACTGACCACCAGGAAGTGAGCTCTTTTTTTTTTCATGGAAAAAATCCGTCCTTTGGAGGATTCGAACCCGCGACCTGGAGCCTAGAGTCGTGTCACCTGACCAACCGGCTACCCAACCGGCTACCGTGACCTATCTATTTTATTACTAGTATCTGCGCTATTTATAGTTGCCCTAGGTGTACAATTTGATAAAAAATGATAAAAGTGGAGTCGCAGAAGCCTTCCCCAGCACTCAAAGTACTTGGACGTCTACTTTAGGTTTGTAAAAACCTTCGCTGGAGATATAAAGTTCGGCGAAGCCGTTTCGCTTGAATTCTAGCCGAATTTCTAATTCTCGGCCTTTTGAAATCGGCCATCTTTTTGCGCAATATAAAATATAATATAAATTCACTGTTTCAGTTACGTGTGAGAACAAATCGACTGATCGAAATTACCTGGAGAAGAAGAAATCCTTCGGAAAATGCAGTCTTCGGAATCCGATATGTCAGCCCACTTACAGAAGAACTTTAATCCTAATAAACACATGGGGCCCATTCCTTCCAACGACACGCCTCTGATAAACGCTGTCAGGTTCGAGCACAAACTTTTCCTGAACGAATGCCTTCGATTTGGCGGTGACCCTCTCGTAACTAACGCCAATGGTCAGACAGCCTTTCATGTAGCGTGTGCTTCTTCTCGTTCGAGTCAGAGAACAGACAAAAAGAGAAAGGAACTCCTCCAAATGCTGTTAGACCAGCCCGTGAAGAAAGAATATCAACTACCGTTTATCAATGGTTCGGACCACGAGAGGAGAAATGAAATGGACAAGAGTTATGTTTATCATCCGTCTGTGTGTCTGTTGGACAAGGTGTGGTGGTGGTGGTGGTGGTGGTGTGTGTATCTGTGTGTGTGTGTGTGTGTGTGTGTGTGTGTGTGCGTGTGCGTGTGCGTGTGTGTGTGTGTGATTGAAGAGAGAGAGTGTGTATGTTTATTCGTGTGTGTGTGTGTGTGTGTGAGAGAAAGAGAGTGTGTGTGTGTGTATGCTTATTTGTGTGTGTTGCATTGCCACTCTACACTTCTGGTATCATACATTCACGATTGTAGAGTTGGCAAAACGCCGACAATTAGGATTTGGGCTAAAATTTGAGCGCAAAGACTTCAACGAACTTTAAATCTTCACCGAAGGTTCTTCTAAACCTATTAGAGACGATCAAGTGATTCGAGTGCCTGGGGGTGGCCTATTCTCCGAATTGAACATTGAGGGCAACTTCAAATAGCGCAGATAATAACAATGAAATAGATAGGTCACGGTGGCGGGGTGGTCGGGTGACACGATTCTAGGCTCCAGGTCGCGGGTTCGAATCCTCAATAGGACGGTTTTTTTCTCTGAAAAAAAATAGCTCACTTCCTGGTGGTCAGTCGCAATACTCTCTACAAAGAACCGTAGGGGGAAGCTTTGGGACTCGTGGCTGACCTCCCAGCTAGAATAGTGTCTTCTACATTCGTGGAATGACGCAAGTACACAGTCTCTGTGGAAAGTCCCAGGGCCTGTAAAACTCTACATATATAGGTGTCTTTGACCCTGAGTGGGTGACTTTTTTATTAATTACAAATCCGACAATTTCTTCATTTCATTAATGTGATCATAATACAGTATTTTGATACTTGAACAAATTATGGACAATACTGTATAAGGTTGGAAAGAGTGAAAGCTATTGCTACACCCACGTACTACCGTTTTAACTAATATTTATTATGTAATTATGCGTTTACAGAGTATCTATGGCCTAAATAAGTATACCCAACTTAACCTAAGTGACAGTTGATTAGAACAGAGGGAATGGGTATTTCCTGTGAATGTGTAAAAGGGGTGGGTCCTGTATTGATGTTAAGGCATTAAAATCAAGATGCTGATTGTCCCACATGTAGTTGAATTTGACGTTTTACAATCTATTGCACCAAATCTGCAGCCACATATGGCATCATAAGTATATCTCAACTGGACTATGTGTAAATGGACCCGCTTGGAGTCATTTGAAGAACGCGTAGATCGTTTCGACCATTCAAACCGATCGAGTCCGAACGATCTATAGTGGTAGGAAAATTCGTCATTTATGTGGCTCAAAAATAGAACCAAATATACACTAGTCTTACGACGAAGTTTAAACTTAGAACTAATTATTACTGTATTGGAATAACTGCACAAAACTGCAGGAACTGTGAAATCTTACCTCAAACTTCACCAATTTCTATGTAAAAGAATACGTTGCTACGTACGTGCTTGACAACTACTCGCGGGCAATCACATGAGGAAACTAAGTTTCCATTGTGAAACAACCGTGGGTGTTCTCTGATAAAAATGGTCGCCATCTTGGTTAATTTGGTGTGACCATAGACTCTCTATACTACGTTACGTAGTATAGAGAGTCTATGGTTTGACTACACGAGACTAATGGTATTCTGCTTCCCATCACAACAAAGAGGGTATTTGTGCCACTAAATTAATGGTATAAAGTGGATTCAATATCTAATTATCGACACTGACCTGGAGTCCACATATTATCTCTCAGTGAATGCATTATGGGATCTCAGTAAACAATCGAAATTCCTGAACTGCAATTCACATGCTCATGAGTCTTTGTCGGAGAATTAGTGTGATCCTTCAGAAATACACCTGTGTTTGTGTGTTGGTACATGTGAAGTTGCCTAATTGGATTATCCTATCACGCTAATTGTATACATACATACATATATACACATAAAATTAATATTATATTTATATATATATATATAATAGCTATAAATAAAAAATAAAAATATTATATACTTATGTATGTTTTTCAGTGCCTCATTGGACATGTTCTAGTGTCAATTGACTATTTAAAAATAATTATCTATCCATATCTATTTATATACTTGATGTATCGATCATAATAATATTATGATTATTATATTGAAATTTTTAATATTATATATGTATCTATATTATGTATTTCATTATATACGCAATTAAGATCATTTCTGCAAACGTGCACCAAATTAGCTAGATATGAAAATAAATACACAAAATTATACACATGTATTGATTATATTAAAATCAATTTATTTCCAGCACTATAATATCATAGAAAAACATTAACATAAAAACTACAATATTAGTAACTATGGAAAAACAACAAACAAATGTAAACAAACAATAGCATTGACAGGGCTAATGTTACTTCCAAACTGTGTGATGTGTAGGAAATTGGTAATAGTATTCACAACTGTAAGTACTTGTATCGTTCCGGATCTGTTCCAAGTAGCTGTTTTCTGTGGGGAGTACGAGTGCGTGGGTAGACTGGTCGCCTAGCAACATGTTTGGAGGCGGGACTTGAGACATCACTGCCTCGGAGTAGCTCGGAAGGTGGGCCTGTGGGGTGGTTTCGATATACGTAACACTGCTGATGACGGAGGTTTTATTGCTTTCAACGTTGGGCAGGTATTGAACAGGGGTGTAATCCTGGCCGGGAATGGTCATTTCGAGAGCATCAATCGAAGGTGGCGTGTTGAACATGTCGACGGAGCTGTTCACATCACTGAAGTTTGGGAGGGTCTCGCAAGGGTCTTGCATGCTGTATGAGGAGAAATCGTCAGAACTTTCTAAAGGAGGCAGGGGAGTGTGGCGTGAAAGTCCTCCACTGGATCCAAGCTGCACAGACGGGTACAAACTGGTATGTTCCAGATCGATAGGATTACTTCGGGATAGAGATAGTGGAGGATGAGTGGACGTATGCCGTCGATATGGTCGATCAACAGCACTTCCGTGACGAAGCGAAAAACCTTGAGAAGAAGAATGGTTACTTTGCATTTTACGTGTTCCAGGGTACGTCTTTGCGGTCTCCGTGCTGGTTGAACTGAACATAGAATCGGCAGGAGAAGGAGGAGGGTAGCTCCCGCTATGGATAGAGCTACCGTTACTGCCCGTTCGAGGTATTTGACCTGATGGGACTCCAGTATACACACTGCTTTCGCTGATGGGCGGGTGCAGGTGGGTGGAATGGTAGAGGGGCTTGTTCTGCGGCTGAGGGCCCTGCTGTATGACAGGGAGTGGTACGCTGGCTTGCCGTTGAGGTGAGGGTATCCAGAATTCGTCTGGCTGGACAACGTCACCTTGAACCTTCGTGTAGGTCCTTTGTACCACAGACTTGGGGTAGGGACGTCCTGGTGCTAGTTCCTGGTCTTCTGTATGCAAAAGGTATGAATTTATCCCGTTCCGAACTCTTTGCATGGTGGCCGGGCCAGGGTCTGTGTGAGACTTAGAAAAATGCGGCTCAGAGTGTTTGTCCTTCTCAGTCTTGACTGAATAGACTTGGTCACTGTTCCACGCGGTGTTGGTGTCCATGGGGATTCCCCCTTCCGGTATACCACACTGAGTAGACGGAACAGAATTGTGCCTCAAGAGGGATTTTACTGCTTTCTGCTTCCCCTTCAACCCTCCCCCACCCATCATAACACCACCAACGCTGGGCGTTTCTACGGGGGTATTACTCTCTATAGAGCCGAAATTGACATCAGGACATAGCTTCTTCAAATGAGAGTTGTTCTTGTGCTTTCGTAACGAACTTGGATCTGTGTACCGCTTTGTACATCCCGGATAATCACACACATAGGGTCTCTGCAATTGAGAGGGGGTACCTACATTCATACATATGATACTATAGGGTGGAGCGTCAACTTCATGCTACATATGAGATTGAGAGAGGTGCATGCACAAAATGACTCCTGTAATGAGACCACTCTAGTAATAGGACCACCTCAGTAATAGGACCACCTCGGTAATAGGACCACCTCATTAATAGGACCACCTCAGTAATAGAACCACCTTGATAATGGAACCACCTCAGTAATAGGACCGCCTCGGTAATAGGACTGCCTCGGTAATAGGACTGCCTCAGTAATAGGACCACCTCAGTAATAGAACCACCTTGATAATGGAACCACCTCAGTAATAGGACCGCCTCGATAATAGGACCGCCTCGGTAATAGGACTGCCTCAGTAATAGGACCACCTCAGTAATAGGACTGCCTCGGTAATAGGACTACAACATTGGTGAAAGGACTATCTCTCAATCCCAGGAATTCCTGTACTGCAAACTCTATACACTTTAACACATCAAAATTAGAACCAATTGTGGCAGTCTTAATTGTGAGGTTCTACTGTACTTCAACTGGTCCCATAAGTGGTCTCAATTGTGAGGTTCTACTGTACTTCAACTGGTCCCATAGGTGGTCTCAATTGTGAGGTTCTACTGTACTTCAACTGGTCCCATAGGTGGTCTCAATTGTGAGGTTCTACTGTACTTCAACTGGTCCCATAGGTGGTCTCAATTGTGAGGTTCTACTGTACTTCAACTGGTCCCATAGGTGGTCTCAATTGTGAGGTTCTACTGTACTTCAACTGGTCCCATAGGTGGTCTCAATTGTGAGGTTCTACTGTACTTCAACTGGTCCCATAGGTGGTCTCAATTGTGAGGTACTACCGTACTCCAAAAATTATTAATATAATAATAGCAAGTAAGTAAAGTGTAGTAACATCATAATGGAACAATCCAAATTCAAAGTTTACTAAAGCAAGCTGGTCAGACACAAGTGAGGTCACAGAAGTATTTGAGTATAAACAAAGACCCGCATAATAATTGATTGTAACAATATTCATAGGTGCCCCATCCCATAAATACCATTAGGGGGCAACTAATTCATCCCTCAGGACAACCCAACAAACAAACTGACAACATTATGTCATCAGTTGACTCAGCCAATTATTGAACAAAACGGATCAGCAAAGGAAACACACTATTATAGGTATATTAGCATAGAAGACACTAGTAGACTTTAATTCAGATGGATACTAAATCCCTGAGCTAGGTTGGAGCTATAGTAGGACCCCACTGAAGACCACCTTGGTAATAGGACCACCTCAGCAACAGGCCGGACCTGAGCCATATCAGTAATAGGACTACCTCAGTAATAGGACCACCTTAGTAATAGGACCACCTCAGTAATAGGACTACCTCAGTAATAGGACCACCTAAGTAATAGAACCACCTCAGTGATAGGACCACCTCAGTAATATGTAGGATCTCAGTAAAGGACCATCTCAGGAATAGAACCACCTCAGTAATAGGACCACATCAGTGATGAAAACCACTCTAGTGATAGTATCCCCTCGGTAATAGATGAATATGTACACACAAAATATACATACACCAATTTACCATACATACTGAGCAATATAATCCATTAAATATCCATTGAAAATTCAGTGTGGAAATATATGCTGTGTACACACACACACACACACACACACACACACACACACACACACACACACACACACACACCACACCACACCACACCACACACACACACACACACACACACACACACACACACACACACACACACACACCACACCACACACACACACCTCATTGGAGTGTGTCCTGTTTTCATGTTTGGCACAGTCCGAAGCGTTAGTGAAAGCTTTTCCACAAATTCTACAGGAGTACGGCCTCTCCCCTGTGTGAGATCGCTTGTGGGTCTTGAGGTTCTCCAGTCTTGAATAGGCTTTATCACAGCCAGGTACCTGTGGAGAGGAGTAGAGGACATCGATCAATGTGCTTGGACATGGGCTGTGTGTGGGGGGTAGGTAGAGTGAGAGTGTCCGTGTGGGAGTGGAAGAGAGGGAGGAAGGGTGTGTTCGTGTTGAGGAGATGTGTGTATTGTGTGTTAGTGTGTGTGTGTGTGTGTGTGTGTGTGTGTGTGTGTGTGTGTGCATGTGTGCTTGGGAGTGAAAGGAAGAGTGTGTTTGTGTGTAAGACGTGTCAGTATTATGCCAGTGAACCACAATTTGATTCAGTTGTGCGACGAGGCTGATAGGTACTTTAACTGCTACATATTTAATAACAATTACTACAGCTTTTGACTTTCTAACATATGATCATCGACTGCAGCACAAACACACATCACATTTGGCTCATTTCACATCCATCTATTCAAAAACAAC
>OZ026558.1:4521468-4533968 GCA_964020155.1 Chondrilla cf. caribensis | reverse complement strand
CTTTCCACTCACTTATCTGTTGTACTCACATATGTGCCTTCACCCGGGCATGTTCACTCCACCTTGCCTTGAAATCCTCACCCAGGGATTCCCGTGGGGGATTTCCCAGTTACGTACATGCATGATGAATGCATCGTGACGATACTTAGCTAATTTCCGTCTTTGCCCCAGTAGATTACAATGTGATATTTTTTCGATATTTTTCACATTCACTTTTAAACTTCACTTTTTATACCACTTGAGATGCCATGTGGTTATTTCTTATGTCTTTATGGTTTTCCACCTGTACCTCAGTCCCACCTGTACCCCAGTCCCACCTATACCTCAGTCCCACCTGTACCTCAGTCCCACCTGTACCCCAGTCCCACCTATACCTCAGTCCCACCTGTACCTCAGTCCCACCTGTACCCCAGTCCCACCTATACCTCAGTCCCACCTGTACCTCAGTCCCACCTATACCTCAGTCCCACCTATACCTCAGTCCCACCTGTACCTCAGTCCCACCTGTACCTCAGTCCCACCTGTACCTCAGTCCAACCTGTACCTCAGTCCCACCTATACCTCAGTCCCGCCTATACCTCAGTCCCACCTATACCTCAGTCCCACCTATACCTCAGTCCCACCTGTACCTCAGTCCCACCTGTACCTCAGTCCCACCTATACCTCAGTCCCACCTATACCTCAGTCCCGCCTGTACCTCAGTCCCACCTGTACCTCAGTCCCACCTGTACCTCAGTCCCACCTATACCTCAGTCCCACCTATACCTCAGTCCCACCTATACCTCAGTCCCACCTGTACCTCAGTCCCACCTGTACCCCAGTCCCACCTATACCTCAGTCCCACCTGTACCTCAGTCCCACCTGTACCTCAGTCCCACCTGTACCTCAGTCCCACCTGTACCTCAGTCCCACCTATACCTCAGTCCCACCTATACCTCAGTCCCACCTGTACCTCAGTCCCACCTGTACCTCAGTCCCACCTATACCTCAGTCCCACCTATACCTCAGTCCCACCTATACTTCAGTCTCACCTATACCTCAGTCCCACCTGTACCTCAGTCCCACCTATACCTCAGTCCCACCTGTACCTCAGTCCCACCTGTACCTCAGCTCCACCTATACCTTATTCCTTTGTCCCCATACTTTATTCCTTCAATTGACCCCGATCCCCCTTACCTTAGTCCCACCAGTACCCTAGTACCTTGTACCTTTGTCCCATGGTGGAAAGTGTCCAACCTATCCCAGTCTCAGGCATTCTACCGTGTATGGATTGACTGTCCCTCTGTTCTGGTATTTCAGGATATTCTCACATCTTGATGTGGTCTCAAAGTGTAGATGTGCCAGAGTTTGTAGGGTAAGTTTTGTGTCATATCTCTCCCTGTGTGTGTGTGTGTGTGTGTGTGTGTGTGTCCATTTGTGTGTGTAACAATGTGTGTGTGCGTGTGTGCGTGCATGCATGCATGTGTATGCGTGTGTCAGTGTGTGAGTGTGTGTACATGTGTGTTTGAATCCATTAAGCACTTCAATTACATGCACGGAAAATGTTGCACATTCAGTGACAACATACGTATATGCGTACATGTGTGTGTGTGTATACACTTCAGTATATTATATATAGACAAGTGCAACACATACAGCACATACAGTACATACAGTACATACAGTACATACGGTACACACAGTACACACAGCACATACAGCACATACGGTACACACAGTACACACAGTACACACAGTACATACTGTACATATAGTACACACAGTACACACAGTACATGCAGCACATACAGTACATACAGTACATACAGTACATATGTACAGTACACACAGCACATACAGCACATACAGTACATACAGTGCACACAGTACATACAGTACATACAGTACACACAGTACACACAGTACATACAGCACATACAGTACATACAGTACATACAGTACATATGTACAGTACACACAGCACATACAGTACACACAGTACACACAGTACACACAACACATACAGCACATACAGTACATACAGTACATACAGTACATATGTACAGTACACACAGCACATACAGCACATACAGTACATACAGTACACACAGTACATACAGCACATACGGTACACACAGTACACACAGTACATACAGTACACACAGTACACACAACACATACAGTACATACAGCACATACGGTACACACAGTACACACAGTACATACAGTACACACAGTACACACAACACATACAGTACATACAGCACATACGGTACACACAGTACACACAGTACATACAGTACACACAGTACACACAACACATACAGTACATACAGCACATACGGTACACACAGTACACACAGTACATACAGTACACACAGTACACACAACACATACAGCACATACAGTACACACAGTACACACAGCACATACGGTACACACAGTACACACAGTACATACAGCACATACAGCACATACGGTACATATGTACAGTACACACAGCACATACAGCACAGACAGTACATACAGTACACACAGTACACACAGTACACACAGTACACACAGTACATACAGCACATACAGTACATACGGTACACACAGTACACACAGCACATACAGCACATACAGTACATACAGTACACACTGCACATACAATATACACAGCACATACAGCACATACAGTACATACAGTACATACAGCACGAACAGTACATATGGTATGTACATTTACACACATTGTCCCAACAAGCTACATACAGTACATTCCATCCTTCACATCACAGGAGTGGCACCTTTTGGCTCTTGATGGGAGCAATTGGCAAGATGTGGACCTGTTTGACTTCCAAACAGCCATTGAAGTGAGGATACTTGTATCTACGTATGTACACATGTACACACATACGTACTGTACGTACATATGTACAGTATATGTACATACATGTATATACGTACGTATGTACAGTATTGATGTATTTTCATTGAGTACAATTGGTGAGATGTGGACCCGTTTGACTTCAAGGCAGCCATTGAAGAAGGATGCTTGTACGTATGTGCACGTGTACATACACACAGCGAGTTCTCATTAATCTGTCACACTCATTTTAGAAAAATATGATGGATTAACGAGTTTGGCTGATTAGCTGGACATTCGTTGCCGTTTGTATATCAAAATATTATTGGTACTACTGTGGAATTGTGGTGGATTAAAGGCTTGGCAGATAAGGCAGTGGTGGTTTCCGAGAATTCTTTTTATATACGTAATATGTATGTTTGTGCTGTATTTTTGTATGTGTATATGGATGTATAAATATATGTGCAGTGGAAACCTGTTGAGATGACCCACAAAACTAGTTCTTGTTATCAGATGTCCCTCTTATCAGGACTTGCTTACTTCATGTACACTACTACAGCAAACCAAATGATGCTCAAAATGTGGTTTGTGTTAAGCAGGAATTTGTCTTAAGAGTGTTTGTCTTAACAAGGTTCTACAGTATGTATGTATGTACAGTGAACTCTCTTTGCTGTCCAGGGTACGGTTGTTGTGCAGTTGTCACGGCGATGTGGGGGGTTCCTCCATCGGTTGAGCCTGAACGAGTGCCGGAGCGTGGAGGATCCTGCGTTGGCGACGTTTGCGAGAAACTGCAAGAACATTGAGCGCCTTTGCTTGAGAAACTGCCTGGCTATCACTGACAGGTGAAGCACATACACATGCAACACACACACACACGCACACACACACACACACACACACACACACACACACACACACAAACACACACAAACACACACACACACACACACACACACACACACACACACACACACACACAAACACACACAAACACACACACACACACACACACACACACACACACACACACACACACACACACACACACACACACACACTACTGTCAGTTACCAATATTTTCCACCCCAGAACACCGGAGAGCATCAGTCAATACTGCTCGAACTTGAAGGTCCTTGATCTCTCTTCATGCAAGAACATTACCAACTTGTCCTGTGGGTACCTAAGGTAATGATCAGCACAGTTATTCCAGTGAGATCCCCCCGTCATTGTAGACTGTACTGAGTGAACCTCTATAATCTACCCACATGTTGAGATATCCCCATCATGGTAGACTGTACTGAGTGAACCTCTATAATCTACCCACATGTTGGGATATCCCCATCATTGTAGACTGTACTGAGTGGACCTCTATAATCCACCCACATGTTGAGATCTCCCCATCATTGTAGACTGTACTGAGTGGACCTCTATAATCCACCCACATGTTGAGATCTCCCCATCATTGTAGACTGTACTGAGTGGACCTCTATAATCCACCCACATGTTGAGATCTCCCCATCATTGTAGACTGTACTGAGTGAACCTCTATAATCTACCCACATGTTGAGATCTCCCCATCATTGTAGACTGTACTGAGTGAACCTCTATAATCTACCCACATGTTGAAATCTCCCCATCATTGTAGACTGTACTGAGTGAACCTCTATAATCTACCCACATGTTGAGATCTCCCCATCATTGTAGACTGAACTGAGTGGACCTCTATAATCCACCCACATGTTGAGATCTCCCCCTGTTCTGAGTGAACCTTCATAGTCTTGAGATGCTCAGTTAAGACCATCAACTTCAAATCGTCCCCTCCACCTTAACCATCTCGCTAGTGTAACAACTGATGTATATACAGTACCTACATACTGTGACTTACTCCTCTTCTTCATCTCTCCTCCACAAAGTCGAGGCTGTAAAGATCTGGAGAGAATCGAACTGTCCTACTGCACTAAGGTATAAGCCTGTATGCGTGATGTAACATTCCCTCTTCCATACACATGTACATTAATGTACTGTATCCTGGAACCTCATGAATCCATTACAACTGATGGAAAAAAATGTGGCAGATTTTGACAGATTCGAATCTTATCTTAATCATTATCCAAATCGCCCCCTCATACAGGTAACTCATGAGGGAATAGACACCCTTGTGGAGGGATGCCGGAATCTCAAGATTATTGATCTGAATTATTGTCCTGAGATCGATGACAGTGCTGTTCGGAGCATAGGGAGCAACTGTAAGGAGCTGGAACGGTTACTGATTAGATCCTGCAAGGTGAATACGTTGTTGTGTGTACTGTGTGTGTGTGTGTGTGTGTGTGTGTGTGTGTGTGTGTGTGTGTGTGCGTGCACGCGCACGCCTATACATGTACTCTACACTCAACCGGTTCACAAAAACGTCTACCTCCTTCCATCACAAACCATGTACCTACAATACAAAATAATGTACGTATTCTGTTGAGAAGAATTTCTTTTAGCACGAAGGTACATTAAAGGGAGTTCTGTTAGGGGATGTATTTGATGGAGTCTAGTGAATTATGGGGATCGGGAATTATGTCATGTTTAGTTAGTAGTACTTAACTGTCATGAGGTGACCGACTGTATGCATGCATGTGTTCTAGAGGTGGGTCGGATGTGGGCTCACTGCATCTATTGTATGCGTGGCTGTACTCTGTCTCCTTCAGCAAGTGACAGACGCTGGGTTGCAGGTGGTCTTTGAGAAGTGTCCCAACTTGCGACAACTGGATGTAGCCGGTTGTGACCTGTTGACGGACACTACTTTGAGGAGTCTTGGAAGTCACTGCTCACAACTGAGGTTTGTCCATCCTGTCCGTCATCATGTTTCCTGTGTAGTTCGTCATCCCAAATACGTACGTACATCCTGTCTGAGTTATCCCACACTTCCTGACAAATTTATCGCCACTCTTCCTGACAAATTCATCGCCACACTTCCTGACAAATTCTTAGCCACACTTCCTGACAAATTCATCGCCACACTTCCTGACAAATTCATCGTCACACTTCCTGACAAATTCATCGCCATATTTCTTGTCCACGTAATCTCCATATGTACGCACTTCTGTTCTATCTGGTCACCATACTTCCTGTTTAACTCACCACTACTTCCTGTCTACTTCGTTACAACCATATGTACATGCGTATGTAGTTATATGTAGCCTCTGTAGTGTCTGATTTTGTTTTATTGTGCCCCCAAATTTGTGTGTTGCATAATGTCACTGGTGTATTGTGCAATAAATAGGATCCTGGAAGCTGCTGAGTGTACTCAGTTCTCTGATGCCGGGTTCAAGGCCCTAGCTGAAGGCTGCAATCAGCTGGAGAAGCTGGATCTTGAAGAGTGTATTATTGTGAGTGCGTGCGTGCATGCGTGCGTGCAGTAGGACCTCTCTACTAGTGTGCATACAGTAGGACCTCTACTAGTGTGTGCACATTAGGACCTCTACCAGTGTGTACAGTAGGACCTCTACTAGTGTGTGTACAGTAGGACCTCTACTAGTGTGTGTACAGTAGGACCTCTACAAGTGTGTGCACAGTGGGACCTCTACTAGTGTGTGTACAGTAGGACCTCTACTAGTGTGTGTACAGTAGGACCTCTACTAGTGTGTGTACAGTAGGACTTCTACTAGTGTGCACATTAGGACCTCTACTAGTGTGTGTACAGTAGGACCTCTACTAGTGTGTGTACAGTGGGACCTCTATTATTCAATGTACTCTCTGTCCACAGATCACAGACACAACACTGTTCTACCTCTCTCAACACTGTCCCTCATTGCAAAGCTTGGTGAGTAGGGACCACAGACTGAGGAGATACGTATTTGGCACATGTACACACACAAGCACACACACACAAGCACACACACACACACACACACACACACACACACACACACACACACACACACACACACGTACACACACACACACACACACACACACACACACACACACACGTACACACACACACACACACACACACACACACACACACACACACACACACACACACACGTACACACACACACACACACACACACACACACACACACACACACACACATGTACACACACACACACACACACACACACACACACACACACACACACACACACACACACACACACACACTTCTGAATACGACAGTTGACTACCTCTCATACTACAGATACTGTCTCACTGTGAGCGGATAACAGATGAAGGAGTGCGACATCTGGTCACTGGTGCCAGTGTAGTGGAGGGTCTGCAGGAGCTGGAGATTGACAACTGTCCAAACATCAGTGATGTTACGTTGGACGTGGTGAGGTACGTATGTATGTATGGGTTTATATTTGTATGGCGTACGTGGTTCACTTGTTACTTGTTTAAACTCTATATACTATATACTGTATGTGTGTGTGTACATCCATGCATTCGTACATATCGTGTGCGTACATGCATGCATTCGTACATATCGTGTGCGTACATCTATGCATTCGTACATATCGCGTGTGTACATCCATGCATTCGTACATATCATGTGTGTACATGCATGCATTCGTACATATTGTGTGCATACATCCGTACATATCGTGTGCGTACATCTGTACATCCATACCTAGCATATACATACATCCGTACATATTGTGTGTGTACATCCGTACATCTGTACATATCACATGCGACCACATGCGTACATCTGTACTTCCGTACATAGACTATGCATACATCCGTACATATTGTGTGTGTACATCCCTACATTATTACATATCACATGCATACATCTGTACATATTGTGTGTGTACACCTGTACCTCTTTATTGACCACAGTAGACATTGTCCAGACCTGAAACGACTGGAGGTTTTTGACTGTCAGCATGTTTCAAGAAGTGGCATAGAAAAACTAAAGGTTCGTTTGTACATACCTGGCTCATGTACACCTCACTCAGTCCCTAGCTCATGTACACCATGTCAACCAGTATTGATAGTACAGTGCAACTTGCTTAGTAAGTACCTGGGTTAGTACAGCCTCCTGGTTAGTGAGTACACCTCACTCAATCCCTAGCTCATGTACACCATGTCAACCAATATTGATAGTATGTACCTCTGATAAGAAGTACAGATTTGGTGTGCCCTTCAAGGTACATACTTACCAAACAAGTTGGATTGTGTGTATGTACAATAAGACACACAGTGTGTACAGTACATCAAAAGTGTGTACAATACATCAAAAGTGTGTACAGTACATCATGAAGTGTGTACAATATGTCGTACTGTATGTCACACAGTATCTCTACATCGCACAATATCTGCTGTACACTGTGTTGTTCACCCTGCCTTGACTCCTGTCCACTTCCTGTTAGGCTCTTCGACAGGATCTTCGCATACAGGCCTATTTCGCTCCATCCAATCCTCAACCAACAGGAAGCAATCAGAGTCATCGGACAGTAACATGTCGATGCTGTGTAATTATTTAGCGGAATCCGGTCGATAGTTGTCAATGTCACCATCGCAATCATCATTAATTCATCTTGTAAAGCGCGTTATCTTGTATTTTCCTATGTTCATGTTTTTGTGTGCGGGACATTCACCTCTGTGCATGTCGGCAGCCATTTTGAATTTAATTATGATTAAGAATGTAAATCATCAATTCGAGCATTGCTGTCATAGTTCGATCAAATCAGATCTTTCATCATTGATCTTAGATCATTTTTACACCAGCAATTTCTGTGCTCCAAATTTAATTGTAAGTACCATTTTCTTAATCAGTGATATTATAATATTACTAATTATCAGGAATTGTTGTGAAATATGTTAATAATAATTATCACTTCATCTTGCATCCATGCAAACAATGTATTTGTGCTACATCAGTATTGGCATGTCGGGCATGTTCAGTTTACTGGAATGAGTCCCGGGGGACCTGGTGGAGTCAGGCGTAGCGTCTTTGTCGGAGGCTCCTCTCGACTTATCTCCTTTCCTTGTCTTCTTCTTGTCGGGGTGTTTCTTGGATTTCTTGTTCTTGGACTTCTCTGTTGAGGAAGATCTAGCACTGACAGGATGTCTGGAAACTTGTATGTATGTAGGTGTTGTGTGAAAACTACCACTCACGCATGCACACAGGGACGTACATACATGTGCACATTTATTGTGTGCATATGCTCACACACGTCGATGTGCACCCGTGTATACACACAGGCACACGCATGCACGCATGCACACCACACACACACACGCATACACACACACACACCACACACACACACACCACACACGCACGCATGCACACCACACACACACACACACACACACACACACACACACACACACACACACACACACACACACAGTGTATTTGAATACATATATACCTTCTTTTGGAAGAACAGAGGATGCATGGCTGGTACTACTAGCAGTTGAGCCTGTTTCCCAATTTGATTTCTTTGCTACAGGCTGGTGGGTGTCTATTCCCTTCAATTCTAAAGAAACAGAAAAATGAGCAGTGAACTACGTACTCTACATACCGTGTACATACCATACTGTACTGTAACAGAACAACCTGAAAGGGTAAGTACAAGTGATGCATATAGAGTGACCAGTAGCTCGATTACATGTCTGTCACATGCATAGTTGTCACATGTCTGTCACATGGTTATCATACAACTGTCACACGGTTGTCATCTTACTATCACATGTCTGTCACATGTTTTTACTTCCACAACAAGCATTAATACCAGGAGGGACCCACCGGGGAAATCATCATCATCGTTGGATTGTAGAGAAGTTCTTCTCTTTGTCAGCAGAGAAGAAGAAGACTTTGTTGAAGATGTCATCAGTCGTCCTCTGATCTCCTTTCGCTGATCCTCTGTGTGTTGGGGGCAGTTTACGGAGCGAGTGCACAAACGTTTAGTTCTTTCAGACACCACTCCACATATTTGATTCATTAGGGCCCTCTTCTGATCTGCATTGAATGCAAGCAACACACTAGATGACCCCACATGTCGCAATGTATGCATTTATAGGCACACGCATATATGCACACACACACACACACACACACACACACACACACACACACACACACACACACACACACACACACACACACCAAACCAAACACACACACACACACACACACACACACACACACACACACACACACACACACACACACACACACTCACACACACACGCACACACACACACACACACACACACACACACACACACACACACACACACACACCAAACCAAACACACACACATACACACACACACACACACACACACACACACACACACACACACCAAACCAAACACACACACACACACACACACACACACACACACACATGCACACATGCACACACACACGCGCACACACACACACCTGCGCACACACACTCACACACACACACACACACACACACACACACACACACACACACACACACACACACACACACTAATACCTGGATATAACAAGAGGAATGTTGCCACTGTATGCTGCAACGATGATGGCTGAAGGCAGAAAGAGTGCTAATAAATACATACGTGTATACATACTGAGATCATGTGTACGTGAGTGGGTGAGTGCAATAGTGCATACATGCATGCTTGTGTGTTACCGTGTGTGCACAAATGAATCCAGGCACAAACCACAAGTTGCATCGACATGCCTTTAGTTTGTCTTGTTCAGTTACTACGCTTTCAGAAGATGTTACTGGAGCTTGCTTATTGTTTCTTCTAGGCGATGAGGTTATGGAGATCTGCTTGTCCTTTTCTTTCTCCTTCACTTCTTTCTCTTTCTCTTTTGGAATATCTCTCTTCAGTTTTTTAGAAGAAGCTACAGACAAATAGGAAAGGAAAACATTCATTCACATTCATGCTCACATGTGTACAGTGTACATACAGAATACACACACATGAGCAAACACACACACACACACACACACACACACACCACACACACACACACACACACACACACACACACACACCACACACACACACACACACACACACACACACACACACACACATACACTTGCTTTCAGGGACATAATCCCCATCATCATCCGTCGTCGAGTCCGAATCAAAGATCACAGGTGGTCTCTTGGTGGCCAGACGGCTGCTGTTTCGCCCCAACCCTAAACACTTCTCCAAGTGGGGGGCAAACTTGTAGATATTGATGGAGGAGTCACACTTCGGACAGACACAGGTCTTGGTTTCTTTGAGCTCTTGGTGTGTGTGTCCAAAGATGTCAAGTCCAGGAGTCGTTACTATTTCTACATAGTACACAGTGAATATTGCATTAAGTTTACATCTATATACAAAACACTTGGTATTCTACACCGTGAACACACACACACACACACACACACACACAGAGAGAGAGAGAGAGAGAGAGAGAGAGAGAGAGAGAGAGAGAGAGAGAGAGAGAGAGAGAGAGAGAGAGAGAGAGGAGGGAGGGAGGGAGGGAGGGGAAGGAGAGACACACACACACACACACACACACACACACACACACACACACACACACACACACACACACACACACACACCATTTCTTATGATATTTTTCGATTCTGGATCTATTAATTCTCGATAATAGCCGAGTTTGACAGCTCTGTGTAGCTGAAACACGACTTCCATGGATATTTCATCTACAAAATCATTCAAAACTCCCGTATACACAGACTCCATCTCCATAAAAGTCACTCAGAACTCAACAACTTTGTTATGTCCTCCAAACTTATACATTGTTACGAATTCCAAACTACTGCGGCCATTTTAACGTTTGTATAGCTCTCACTAATACATTTTATACCGCATTATATGCAATATAAATTGACTGTATAGCAAGTTCAGTAGTGTTGAATGGAGAAGGTCTCTCCTTAGTACTAGTGCGTACCCAGGTACCACTCTATCATTCAGTAGGTCTCGCGTTGGAGAAGAGAATCGAGGGACAGAATGAGCACCAGTTCAGAGGAAGTACCGGACAGAGACGAAATTATTTCTTCCATAGCGGAGTTGATATCCGGAGCATCCCTCCTCAAGGCTGCCAAAGGGGTTAGTTCGAGCGAGAGAACGATTGGGACAATTCCGACTCGCAGTCACCGTGACCTCATCTCCCTTTATGCATGCATTACACGTATATCATGAACCTCTCCGTTGACGTTAATGCACAGGTCGAGTCTCTTCGTTTTGTAATACAAAAATGGACTTTCTTGGAATTGATAGACGTATAAAAGTCGAGACCTTTCAACACTCATCTAGTAGCACCAGTTTATAACTGTGTTATATCTCCGTGGATTTGTGACTGAACGTTAGCTGTCCCTGACAATGCAATGCATATTACAAGTCTTTCAAACATGTCAAATATTCTCTTTCTACCTTGTAGCATTCAAGGTAGCGAAATATTCATTCTGATCAGTTCATGTCCAAAGTGATAGCAGTAGACTAGATACTGTGCAGTTGAAACATGTGCTCTCGTCCTCCGTAGTTCTTTAATTCTCCCATTACTCACTTATTCTCCCCGTTTACGTCTTCCCTCCCACACTCTCCAACCCTTCTTATATCTATGCTCTTCCTAGCTCTCCACCCTTTCTCTCTCACTCTCACTCTCTCCACCCTCCCTTGCATCCCCTCATTCCTTTACCACCTTCC
>OZ026558.1:4501468-4516468 GCA_964020155.1 Chondrilla cf. caribensis | reverse complement strand
GATACTGTACTGTAGTTGATAGACACAGTGGGCATAGTCCGATAATGGTCACTTGCAACAGGCGGTCTTTATATGTAGCTGGTTCTACTGTACATGGAGTTATGATAGGTAGGCTCATGATACGTACATAATTTATGCTTCACTTGATATTGTGTCCTTCATTTTCACCATTTGACATACTGCTGCATTGCTGCCTGTTTATCATGTGACTATCATGTGACCTCAGCTCACATGTCACTTTCCTATCACATGAATTCAATGTGACATTTATGTCACATAATTTTCCTGTGACCTTCCTGTCACATGATTGTCATGTGACATTTCTTCCCACGTAGTGAACACCTGGTGGCTGGAATCTCCTGTGGAGAGTCCCATACTGCTGCTTTCACAACAAACTCAATCCTGTTCTGTTGGGGTGACAACGACTGCCAGCAGCTGGGTCTGAATAAACAACAGAAAATAGCCACAAGTCCTGTTGCCGTGATACTCCCAAGTGGACATCAGATACAACAGGTTTCCTGTGGAGCAAAATTCACGGCAATTCTTACAAGTATGTACCTACCTATGTATACATTCTGTGTATGTACATTGGAAGGTGTTTATTATTTACAATGTTTTGTTGGTTTTTGTTTAGTACATATGTATATACATTTGACACATTTTTGCAATTCTTTATCGTGTACGTATATCACTTCTGATTCTTCGCTCAATATTTATTCCGGATGATGATGAATTTGCTGATATTTAAAAATCACAAATTGTGTAGCTGTTTATCAACTCTTTTGATGTTCACCAACAATGTTATTGTTTACTAACCCTTTCCATCATGTTTACAGGCTCCAGTACTTTATTTACGTGGGGGAGTAATTCCAATGGACAACTGGGACATGGAGATGTGAAGCAAAGGTGTGTGTGTGTGTGTGTGTGTGTGTGTGTGTGTGTGTGTGTGTGTGTGTGTGTGTGTGTGTGTGTTTGTGTGTGTGTGTGTGTGTTTGTGTGTGTGTGTGTGTGTGTGTGTGTGTTTGTGTGTGTGTGTGTGTGTCTGTGTGTGTGTGTGTGTGTGTGTGTGTGTGTGTGTGTGTGTGTGTGTGTGTGTGTGTGTTTGTGTGTGTGTGTCTGCGCGCGCATGTGTGTGTGTTTGTGTGTGTGTGCACGTGTGCGTGTGTGTGTTTGCGTGCACGTATGTGTGTGTATTCATACCATAATTCCCAATATGCAATTGAGCTTGTTTTATATATAGTGTAAGTAAGTACCTCGAAGGACACACAAATTCTGTAGTGTATTCAGAGGTGCTAGCTACCATTACTATTATGTACTTTATTTACATACGTATATGGGCATTATTTGTTAGCAGCAATTCAGTGAACGCTGTAGATGTTTATTGAAGTTGTTTTATTTGGAATTTGAAGGGATTGGTCGAATGTATTGTGTACTTATATGTACATAGTTGACTCCTCCCATTCCTAATTGCAGGAATGTCCCCACTGAGTTGGAAGCTCTGAGGGACAAGCAGCTCCGCTCCATCCAGTGTGGAGGAGACCTGATGGGGTGTGCAGTGCTGCACTCTTGGGTGCCGGACGAGGAGGCCAAGGGGTGTATGGCCTGTAAGAACACCTTCACCACGTTCAGGAGGAGAGTGAGTGTCCACCAGGCTACTGTGTGTGTTTGTGTGCACTGCACAGGGGTGTGTATGTAGTTGATATGCTGTGCAAGGCTGTGTGCAGTTGTACAATGCAGGCTTGTATGTATGTATCATTGTGTGTATGAGAGTGAGTGTCCACTGCGCTACTGTGTGTGGTTGTGTGCACTGAACAGTGGTGTTTATGCAGTTGGTTTACTGTACAGGACTGTGTGCAGTTGTACACTGCAAGCTCGAATGTATCTATCATTGTGTATACGAGAGTGAGTGTTGACTGGGCCTCTACGTATGTGGTTGCTTGCACTGTATGGCAATGTATGGAGATAATGTCCTGTACATGGCATATACATGTTATACATGTTCGTATGGTATGTACGTGTTATTATATGTACACTATATGGGGTGTACATATGTATGTGGTAGTACTGTGACAATTATTCAATTAATTGACATTTAATATGGTTGAAAAAGGCTTAGTGGACAGATACAATGCCTGTACCACTGGTGTACTGATGCAGTCTGTATGGTTTTTCACATTCCAACAACTCTGAGTGCTGGTGTAATCATGCGGGTCATGATCGTGGTGGTCACACTCTTCAAATATTCCTACATTTCTCATGATGTCATTTATACTTTTGTATATAAGCGAGTGCAGTCATGTACATGTACTGTACATATGTTATACAAAGACGTGAATAGCTGTTAAAATTCATATCAATTGTATAATATGTTACCCTACAGTACAGTAACTATTACACCATATGAAGGTGTGTAAAACGGTATAATATGTTGTAGAGGTGTACATATAACCTGTATATAGTGTATGGAGGCTTGTACATGCAGTGTGTGTAATCCGTTCACATGCATCCTCAATTGTACATACATACAAATGTGACATCATCCACACCACACAATAATGTAAGCAGGTATACATTTTCTACTCTGTCACACTATTTGTATTCTTAATGCTGTTATGCTATTAATGCTGGTATGCACATAATATAGCTATTGTTTTTATGATAAGGAAGAGAATGTATCAGTTAATGTGTGTTATGAGGTAATTTGTTCCTGCTTCTTAAGCCATCATGACTTGTATTCTCTTCACTTACTAACAGCTTGTTGGGACTCCATTGTCACATTTCCATTGTTTTGTCCATTCAAAGCGGACCTTGGAAATGCGGGCTCCATAGTTACGGAAATATCCACTTTGAGTGTGTACTCCATAGGCTACTTCATGATTTACATCAGGATGTTCAGGTGTGAACACTGGTCCTCCACTCATTCCGCCATAGCTGTCACACATGTACTGGACCCTATTGTTATTCCAGAACCACCACGATTGTGTACGTTTGATGTCACAGCATCTACTACAGTACAGACACTTGTAGCTCCCACTTGGTTTGTCCCCTGGATACCCACATATTTCACCAGTCACAGTTAGCATTGGGTCTCGATAACCATAAGTCATCCAGCAATTCGAATAATAGTCGTTTCTATCCAGCAAGATCCAGGCAATGTCGTGATCATTATCATCATTGTTCAGGTATGTCCAGGTGGTTACGTGATCCATGAATATGCCTTGTGAATTGCAGTTTCTTCGTAAGTATAATCCTCTGTTTGGATCCACAATTTGTGTGCTTGTGTCATATACACAGTGTCTGGCCGTGATAGCGTGGTGTGGTCCAACAAGGAAAGCAGTACAGCCGTTTTCCATTTCACCAATGGCGCAGTAAGGATAACTGGTTGATGATTTTTGAAAGCGATTATCTCGTCCAATCACAGTCCTCTTTGCTTTAGTCATATTGAAAGGACAGTTTGGTGGAAAGTGTGGTTCACTGATACTATTTGTGGAATTGCTCTTACGTACTTTCTCTAAAATTGCAATTACTTCTTTATCAGAAGCTATTGATTTAGTGCCATTTCGATCAATCGAAATCCAACGATGTTCATTGATCTCTTCAGCGGTGTAGTGGTGAACAAAGTCATCAGGATCATTAGGAAAGCTGTCACTGATACCAGATCCTTGGTTCGATACATCTTCCACTTTGTCATCAAACTTGGCTGGTAAATTTGTGCCTTCTCCTGTGGCAATACTGGTAGCCAATATGACCAGGATGACAACCCCTTTGAGGAATAGATTCTGCTTCATTTCGAATTCTCTTCAAACTGGTCCACTAAATGTCCTGCTGTCTTCTACCAGGTCCTTTTATAGACCAACCTACTCATAGTGGGCAAACAAGTTGTGGGAATAGCATTACTGACATATTAATTGCCATGTGTACTGTATGTATATGCACTTGTAATAATATTGATTACTATTGCATTTATGACATATAATGTAGACTGTTATACTGTGTGTATTTGTATTTGTATGTTTCCTACTTGTATCCACAGTGTGTAAATTAAAGGTGTTTGTGGTTGTAGCCTTACATAGGTGCATACATCTCAGCAGAAGTTTAAGTGTTCTCCAACAAGTATGTTTCATCTTTTTTCAGTTCAAAGCATCAGACTGCATGTACAGGCAGTTACCACATTCATGCTAATTTTCATGTGACATGTAATCCATGAACTTACAACTGGATCAATTGCAATTCACATTTTTATTTTTCCAAAAGATGAATCTCTGCAGATAATTCTCTTACAGGAGAGCATGTTTGCAATTAAATGTTCGAAGATACAAATTTGTTTGCAAAATCAGTGAAATTTATTCTCCAAGAAAATTAACACATGCAGATACAATCCATACTGGCAGTCAGTACAACCAGGGCTGAAAAGCTACAGTAGTATATTATGTACACATACTATAATTGTTTATGTACTATACTCCACATGTTATAAATTTGATTAAATGCATAAACTTTATATTATGACTACATAGCTAGGTTTTCAGATTTTTTCAGTGATTGGGACACGTTTTGGAACAGCTTGTGAATATTTCCCAACTGTATTTAATGGATTGTTCATGAATGTTGTGTATTTTGCAAAGCAAGACATGAACAAAGACATACAAGTTGCACTTGCAAAGTCATGACAAATGAACATGCTTGGCTAATAGGATGTTGGTCTACTGTGGAGTTCCCTCAGGATACCAGTTATATGCTAGTAGCTACTCTAGTGCACCATGATTGTATTACATGCACTCTTGTGATCTTAGAGATCAAAGGTACTTCATTTTCAGTCTACCCACAGTCTGGCTTGAGTTAATGCTATTAACGAATTCTATGTATTCACCACATCACAGTGTGTTTACCTATTTTAGTGGTCTCTAGCAACTTTTGTTATGGTAAGAGAATCTGATATAGTCATACAATACTTAATCATAGGGATTTACTCTTTTCTCTTGGCATGGCACCAATGCAGAGGTGTACACTCTATACTGACAGATGCACCCTTCTACTGTAATTATAGGATTTTACTCTTCTCTTGTTCCTTGCACATAGCATCTCTATGGCCCATACATTTTAGTGAAAGATTACTTGTAACATTGATTATAGGGTCTTACTCTTATTCTCTTCATCCACCCACAGCATCACTGCAGGGAGTGCGGGGGCGTATTCTGTGGAAATTGTACAACTAAACGTTTTCCCCTGCTCCACATGGGGAAGAGTGATCCAGTACGCGTCTGTGATCGTTGCTACATCTCTCTCACCTCCTCCAAAGCCTGAAGACACCACTACTGGGACCAGCTACAGTATCTTGATAGCAATTACTACTCGTTGATATTCACAGTCTCAACACCCGATGTATGTATGTATTAGTCAAGTATGGACTCATCACTTTAAATTTATAGCGTTATCATTATATGGTGTATTATATTCAGCTAAGAACTTGTGTAATTCTTCGACTGGTTTGTTGATTATATTATTATAATAATATTATATTGTACTGACTGGCTGTTTATTGTACATATAATTATAATAATAATATAATAATATTGTACCAATTCATATGCAGCAATAATAATTTTATTATGTGAATATATATTATAATGTATATACTAGTCTTATGTTACTATGGCAACAAAAGACAATAATTATATCATAGTTTCCATGCATTCCATGTAGCAATGAATATTGTTAAGATATCATGGCATCATTGGAGGGTCTCCAGAGGATAGTACATACATACTGTGATCAATCCTCATGTCTGGATTCTGCGATGTAACGAGCTGTCCATTTGTTTGAATTGATTCCTTAGAAGCAGATATCATAACATAGCCTAACTGGGTTATAACTACTACATGCACCCATACGTATGTGTGCACACATCATCAAGTGAACAGTGTACATATACCATAGAGGGGTGTGTCCAGTGCTGTACATAATATCATAGAGTGGTGTGTCCAGACCTGTACATATCCCATAGAGGGGTGTGTCCAGACCTGTACATATCCCATAGAGGGGTGTGTCCAGACCTGTACATATGCCATAGAGGGGTGTGTCCAGACCTGTACATATCCCATAGAGGGGTGTGTCCAGACCTGTACATATCCCATAGAGGGGTGTGTCCAGACCTGTACATATGCCATAGAGGGGTGTGTCCAGACCTGTACATATCCCATAGAGGGGTGTGTCCAGACCTGTACATATGCCATAGAGGGGGGTGTCCAGACCTGTACATATCCCATAGAGGGGTGTGTCCAGACCTGTACATATGTCATAGAGGGGTGTGTTCAGTACTGTACATATGTCATAGAGGGGTGTATCTAATTTTGTGTATACCCCAAAGGGGTGTGTCCAGTGCTGTACATCTACACATTGTCACACTATTTGTATTCTTAATGCTATTATACTACTAATGCTGTTATTATAATGTATCTATTGTTTGTATTATAAGGGAAAGAATGTATTGGTTAATGTTTCTTATGAGGTAGTTTGTTCCTGCTTCTTAAGCCTTAATAACTTGACATGTATTCTCTTCAGATACTAACTTCTATTCAGTATGAAATTATCACTTTAAGTATTATATTTTTTTACCATTATCATTATAGGGTGTAAAATATTTGGCTAAGAACTTGTGCTTGTCATCGGTTGTATAATATCCGTATTTTTATATTAATTATGTTAATTATATTATTAGTATATATGTATATTGCTTATTATACGTATATGAACTGGTGTAAACACCATGTTCTAAAATAATTTCACAACTATTATTGTTCAAAACAGCTAATACAATCATTCTTCAATGTATTGTTAAATGTAGTGTATATATGTCTACACGGACATACAATACATTCAGCTATACTTACTAAGCTATTGACATAGTGTGGACATGCACCTTATCTCCCACACAAACACACACTACACACCACACACACATTGTTTACTACTTTTGTGGAATATGCATAATGCAAACAAAATTACCCCAATAGCTATCTATTAAAGTAAATTATGAATGAATTTCTCGAAGATTTGCTTGGAAATAAAGAATGAAGTTCGAAAAAAACAGTTTGTTTGCCTAATGTAGTATGTAAATTAACTCATCAATTTATTGGTCTGTCTGCACTTAGTCACAATTATATCCTCCATGTGTGCATTTCCATTGATTAATCCATTTGTGGTAGAATTGAGTGAATTGAGTAGCCTGATTTACGCCAGTGTACCTGGCGCCGTGAGTGTGTACTCCGAATGCATATTGGTTTTCTTTGCTATTGTAATCTCCAGTGAACACTGGTCCTCCACTCATGCCGCCATTGGTGTCACAAGTATACTGTAGCCTACTACCAGATGCCTGCCTGACATCACCACATCTACTGCAGTACAGACATTTATAACTTTGCGTAGGTTTGTCACTTGGATACCCACATACCTCTCCTGTCACAATAGGCATCGATTCCCAAGAGCCGTAACCCATCCAGCAACTTGATATATAAATATTTTTGTCCAGCAGGATCCAGGCAATATCATGGCTTTTATTATTGTTAGTACAATTATTTTCATAATACGTCCAAGTTTTCACTGCAGGCATTAAAATACCTCTCGAGTAGCAATTTCTTTGCAGGTATATTCCTCTTCTTTTCTTCCATTGATTTTCATCGCAGTCATAAACACAGTGTCTGGCCGTGATGGCGTGATATGGACCAACAAGGAATGCAGTACAACCATTCTCCATCTGACCAATGGCGCAGTAGGGATTGCCATATGAAAAATGTCTGTAACGACCATCTATTCCGATTATACTCCTCTTTTTTGGTACCTTTTCTCGGTTATGGTTTGCAGGGAAATGCGGTTCACTGATCAAATTGGTAGAATTGTTTCTATGCACTCTCTCCAGAATTGCAATTACTTCTCTGTCAGTTGCTATTGTTTCTATCCCATCGTGATCAATCGAAATCCAACGATGTCCATCGATCTCTTCAGTGGTGTAGTGGTGGACTAGGTCATCAGGATCGTGAGGATTGAGAAAGCTGTCACTGATACCAGATCCTTGGTTCGATACATCTTCCAGTTTGTCATCTAACTTGGCTGGTAAATTCTTGCCTTCTCCTGTGGCACTACTGGTAGCCAATATGACCAGGATGGCAACCCCTTTGAGAAATAGATTCTGCTTCTGAATCATTTCAAATTCTCTCCAAGCTGGTTCACTAAATGACCTACTGTCTACTATCAGGTCCTTTTATAGACCAACCTACCCCACAGTGAGCAAACAAGGCGTAGGAATAATGTTATTGCCATATAGTGGAGATGCATACATATACGTCTGTTATAACTACGATATTGTCATTGTTAGTGTATTTTATAAGCTGTTCTACTGTGTGTATTTATGTACTATTGTTGTAGTATTTAGAAATCCAAAGTAAGCCATAATATCTGTGGTTCCAGCCTATAACGTATGTGCTACAGCTTCCTATTGAACACAACAAAACTTTTAGGTAATCTGTTATGAGTATGGCTTCATCCTCTGACTTGGTACATAAACTCAGTAAACAATCCATCCTGTATAACCATGAGTAGTCCAGCCCTGTACATATCCCATAAAGGGGTGTGTCCATCCCTTTACATATGCCATAGAGGGGTGTGTCCAAACCTGTACATATGCCATAGAGGGGTACGTCCAAACCTGTACATATGCCATAGAGGGGTGCGTCCAGACCTGTACATTTACCATAGAGGGGTGTGTCCAGATCTGTACATATGCCATATAGAGGGGTGTGTCCAGATCTGTACATATACCATAGAGGGGTGTGTCCAGATCTGTGCATATACCATAGGTGTGTGTCCAGACCTGTACATATACCATAGAGGGGTGTGTCCAGCCCATACATATGCCATAGAGGGGTGTGTCCAGATCTGTACATATACCATAGAGGGGTGTGTCCAGACCTGTACATTTACCATAGAGTGGTGTGTCCAGACCTGTACATATGCCGCAGAGGGGTGTGTCCAGATCTGTACATATACCATAGAGGGGTGTGTCCAGATCTGTACATATACCATAGAGGGTGTGTCCAGATCTGTGCATATACCATAGGTGTGTGTCCAGACCTGTACATATACCATAGAGCGGTGTGTCCAGACCTATGCATATACCATAGGTGTGTGTCCAGATCTGTACATATACCATAGAGGGGTGTGTCCAGACCTGTACATATGCCATAGAGGGGTGTGTCCAGACCTGTACATTTACCATAGAGGGGTGTGTCCAGACCTGTACATATGCCACAGAGGGGTGTGTCCAGACCTGTACATATGCCGCAGAGGGGTGTGTCCAGACCTGTACATATACCATAGAGGGGTCTGTCCATGCAGTGCTATACATATGCCATAGAGGGGTGTGTCCAGCCCAGTACATATACAATAGAGGTGTGTGTCCAGCCCTGTACTAATCCTATAAAGGGGCGGGTTCTTAATACATACATGCATGTGCAGCAACTTAATGATGGAATACATCACGAGAGTTTTGAATACATGCATGTGCAGCAAGTTAATCAAATGATCGGATACATCACGGGAGTTTTGAATACATGCATGTGCAGCAACTTAATCGAATGATTGGATACATCACGAGAGTTTTGAATATATGCATGTGCAGCAACTTAATCGAATGATCGGATACATCACGGGAGTTTTGAATACATGCATGTGCAGCAACTTAATCGAATGATTGGATACATCACGAGAGTTTTGAATACATGCATGTGCAGCAACTTAATCGAATGATTGGATACATCACGGGAGTTTTGAATACATGCATGTGCAGCAACTTAATCGAATGATTGGATACATCACGAGAGTTTTGAATACATGCATGTGCAGCAACTTAATCGAATGATGGATACATCACGAGAGTTTTGAATACATGCATGTGCAGCAACTTAATCGAATGATCGGATACATCAGGAGTGCTCCATCAGGTATTTAACCTAGACAGTACATACAGTATGCATAGAAGGTAGCTGAATAGTTTACACATCTATCTATAATATAGTTAGCTCCATTTGAAGACCATCTCTGTAATTAAACCACTCCAGTATTGGGACCTCTATTTCCCAGTCCCTGACATTCCTGTATTGCACTTTCTATACACCTTCAGAATCAAAAATATATAGGATCGCCCAGTTCAGAAGGAAGGTGTACTTAAATCAATGTATAGGTTTCAGTGTCTGGTACATGCATATGTATGTACATACTGCAGCTTATATACATGAAACTATTATGTACAATTATGCTTATGTACTGTATGTGTATTAATATTGCTCATGTATCAGTCTGAGAATATAATGTTCATGCTTCGAATGTTGTAATGAACAAATTTAAACACCCCACGCTCATGAACACAACTATAATTATTAGTTGTGAATAGTTAATTCAATTGCTTTTTAAGGTGCTGTCAACTATGGCCTATGTATGAACACACATCTACTTAATATACAATTGTGTAGACAAGTACCTTATACTTCCCTACCACACACACACACACAGTCTAGAGCCTAGCATGAAAGTAATGTAGTTGTGTGTGTGTGTGTGTGTGCTGAACGAAAACAGTTTTCCACCTATGCTATGATAATTCAACACATGTGATGCAGTTCCTTTGAATCCAGTTTGCGCTCAGTCACAATCATCGCCATATCCTCCGTATGTGCATTTCCAATCCTGTATCCATTCAAAGTAGTGTTTGGTGAATTGAGTCCCACTGTTAGTGGTGGGGCTTATGTGGGTGTGTACCCCGTATGCATATTGGTATTCATCGTCAGTTGTTTCGGCAGTGAATACGGGAGCTCCACTCATCCCAGGTGAGGTGTCACACGAATACCTCAGTCTACCACTCAATCCCTGCCTGATGTCACCACATCTACTACAATGCATGCACTTGTAGTCCCGTGTGCGTTTTTCTCTGGGATAGCCGCATAATTCTCCTGGCACAATGGGCATTGTTGGCATATAGCCGTAACCCATCCAGCAAGTTGAATTATAGTAAGTATTGTCCAGCAAGATATACGCAATATCACGATGAGAATCATCAGGACGACAGTTAACATATGTCCAGGTTTCGTACTCGTTCATAAAAATGCCTCTCGAGTAGCAATTTCTTCCTACGTACATTCCTCTGTTTGGTCGGAACTCACGTTTGCTGCAATCATAAACACAGTGTCTGGATGTGATGGCATGATATGGACCAACAAGGAATGCGGTACAGCCGTTCTCCATCTGACCAATGGCGCAATAGGGATTCCCCACTGATGAATGTATGTAGCGACCGTCTTTTCCAAACACGGTCCTCTTTTTCGTCATCTTTTCTGGAGGATGGTTTTCAGGGAAGTGAGGTTCACTGAACGAAGTAGTAGAATTGTTTCTATGCACTTTCTCCAGAATGGCGACTACTTCTCGGTCAGTTGCTATCATTTTGGTCCCATCGCGATCAATTGAAATCCAGCGATATTCATCGATCTCTTCAGTGGTGTAGTGGTGAACGAGGTCATCAGGATCATGAGGATTGAAGAAGCCGTCACTGTCATCAGATTTCACCGGTATGTTCTTGCCTTCTCCTGTGGCAATACTGGTAGCCAATATGACCAGGATGACAACCCCTTTGAGGAATAGACTCTGCTTCATTTCGAATTCTCTCCAAACTGGTTCACTAAATGACCTACTGTCTACTACCAGGACCTTTTATAGACCACCCTACCCCATAGTGGGCAAACAAGTTGCGGGAATAGCATTACTGACGTATAAAGCTAGATACAGTATATCATTAGTCTATAGTGCATGTTAAATTATATGCATGTGTATCTATATTATTACATATATATCATTAATTTTAGCAATAGCATCATATAGTGTAAATATAACCAGCAATAGACTAAGTGTATTTGGAAGTACTTTTACATATGCCCTACTTCATAATAATATAATATTATTGTAATACATATATATATGTATGTATATATATGTATTGTTGCCTACAATATAACATATTCACAAGTGTGGCTTGTCTCATAACCTAAATTAAATGATGTTGTTGACCTTCATGTCAACATGGGTGGTTATCTGATTAAGCACCTCACAGACTTCGGGAGAAATAACAATTTGTGAGTGGACATGTGTTATCATGTCCAGGGATCCACCGGGAAGTCCAGGGATTCACTATGCTACCCACATCCAGACCTGTACATATACCATAGAGGAGTGTGTCCAGTGCTGTACATATACCATAGAGGGGTGTGTCCAGACCTGTACATATACCATAGAGGGGTGTGTCCAGACCTGTACATATACCATAGAGGAGTGTGTCCAGTGCTGTACATATACCATAGAGGGGTGTGTCCAGACCTGTACATATACCATAGAGGAGTGTGTCCAGTGCTGTACATATACCATAGAGGAGTGTGTCCAGTGCTGTACATATACCATAGAGGGGTGTGTCCAGTGCTGTACATATACCATAGAGGGGTGTGTCCAGTGCTGTACATATACCATAGAGGAGTGTGTCCAGTGCTGTACATATACCATAGAGGGGTGTGTCCAGACCTGTACATATACCATAGAGGAGTGTGTCCAGTGCTGTACATATACCATAGAGGGGTGTGTCCAGATCTGTACATATACCATAGAGGAGTGTGTCCAGTGCTGTACATATACCATAGAGGGGTGTGTCCAGACCTGTACATATACCATAGAGGGGTGTGTCCAGATCTGTACATATACCATAGAGGGGTGTGTCCAGATCTGTACATATACCATAGAGGGGTGTGTCCAGATCTGTACATATACCATAGAGGAGTGTGTCCAGTGCTGTACATATACCATAGAGGAGTGTGTCCAGATTCACCAGGGAGGGAAGTCTATGGATCCACCGTGCATGCTATACCCACATCACCAGGCTGGGAAATCCTACAATGGAGTGAGTAGTGGTTATAACATGTAGCTACAGTTTGGGATACAGTGAATTCTTGTTAATCTGCCACCACTTTATCCACCAAACCTTTTAATCCACTGCAATTTCCTAGTACCAATATAATGTACAAGTACCAATGAATATGCAGTTAATCCACCAAACTTGTTAGTCCACCATTCTCTTCAAAAACGAATTGCAGCGGATTAACGAGTATTCACTGTACGTGTCTTTTATTGTGTATGATGTATACACAAGACCATGCAGTGTCCAAAGGTGGAGTATATATCAGATTCTTTGTCCAAGTAACCAGATTACAGCATAGAAACTCATCATTAGTGAGACAAATTATATATACTAAATCTCTATACATATGATACTGAATCCCTTTTGTGGGCTGTTTGAAACAACCAACAAAATTGCATGTTTCTTATGAACCTGATGTTCTTCATATCAGGATGTGTATACATATATGACATATGCACTATTGCAGCTAAATACAATAATACCATGCATATGCTTACTCCAAAATTGGTTTGCAATCAAATGTTGAGGGTTTTGGTCTTAATGTGCTCTCACTGTATAGCGTAGGTTTGAAACAAGTTACGAGAGTGGAGATCTTGGCATAATTCCATTATACTAGTATCCAGTTTTGTAATTTAGTCAACACAGTTAAAATAGAGAATATACCTATTGTATGCAGCTCTTAACTCTTGTGTTTTTGGAAGTGTAGCCTTTCCACAATGGCCACATTGTAGGGTTTGATGTTTTTGTGGTTGCCTAGCAATGTTGCTAAGGTAACACAATGCAATACCTTGCAACATACTGATTATGGGGATTGTACTCTAATCCTTACATGACATCACTGCATGGTGGTAGAGATGTACATTTTAAGTTGTGAATCAATTCCTGCAATAGTGTCTAACTGTTATTAACATCCACCCACAACACCACTGCAGGGAGTGTGGGGGCGTATTCTGTGAAAATTGGACAACTAAAAGATTTCCCCTGCTCCACATGGGGAAGAGCGATCCAGTACACGTCTGTGATCGTTGCTATACATCTCTCTCACCTCCTCCAAAGCCTGAAGCCACCACTACTGGGATCAGCTACAGTACTGCAGTAGAGATCACTTCTTAGCTTTCCCAGTCTTAATACATGTTACAACACATTCCTAAAATTTCCTGGGAGTATCAGCCAGAATGAACATACCGATGTATACATATCTGATCCCCAATGTTTAAAACCAACTGATTTTTGGATTGAGTTTGTATAATGCTATTATTAAGTAGAAAACAAAAGACTATCAATTATAATAAAAATCATTTAATTAACTGTCTACTAGTAGGCACTAATATAATATGCTTGCCAAGATTAATAACAGATGATTTGATGTATAATGATCACATGACGTACTGCAGTTATAAATCTGCTACAATACCTACTGCATAAAAATAGCATCATTTTAGGCTACTAGTAGGCACTATATTATCAAAGGAAATGCATTATATAAGTTACATATCCCTGGAAAGGAGTTAGTTTCGTGAAACTACAAGCAACTCACGCTTAATATATGGTCTACACGAGGAACATAACACAGTATATAAGTATTGGTTATAAAAAGAAAGAAGCGAAAAAAAACCCAATTAAAATCAGAACAATCTTCTAACAGTAACATAATTGAACACTAAAGGATGCCCTTATTTGTTGGGAAAATCTCAGCTGGGCAAGCGTCATCGAAACCGCTCAGAAGTTACACCATACACGGAGCTTACACGGAGGCATCAGCCATATTTAACAATGGGCGTATATTTTCTAAACGCAGGACCTGGCGCTTAAAGAAGATAGCCGCAGGTACTCGAACAATGTGCACGTGGTTCGAATATTGATTTTTACCCATGCTTTGACCTTGCATACTATAGTATCCATGCTGAGACTCGCGAGGAAAATTAAGAGACCCGAGTCGACGCCTTGCCGGCAAAAACACATCGTTTAGAGATACCATGGCCTTTAGTAGCCTATATCTA
>OZ026558.1:4488968-4493968 GCA_964020155.1 Chondrilla cf. caribensis | reverse complement strand
GGAATTTGTTTTCTATTTAATATGTTACACTTCATTAGTGATTAATTCATGGCTGAATGGTAAAAGGTTTCAATTTGAGTGTGATGCGTAGTGTGTGTGTGTGTGTGTGTGTGTGTGTGTGTGTGTGTGTGTGTGTGTTGTGCAAGACTGCTAACTGTGAAAATTGATAACAATAATGTTTATCATGTATTACACACATACATACTTCAATTACCAGTTTCATCACAAGTCATAATGTTGATGTCCATGCAACGTCCAATCATCATTAAATCACTTTATCTATCCTGTATTGTACGTATGTTTAAGTGTATCAAATTAACAGGAAATTGAATTTTATGACATCATTCACTTGTAAAAAACATGGTGATGTTGTAGGGTATGGAAAATCGCATCTGCATGCTGTGTGCCAACTGTGCCTCATTAGATTTAAGCTGGAAACCTTCCTTGCATGCCAAAATGATTATGCCACATCTCCTATTACGTCGGTGAACAATGTAATAATAACCATATAAAAGCTCAGCATACTGACAATTGTGCAAGATGGACGAGTGCCCAACAATATATTATGACCAATTTCAGGGAGCATTCTACTGAAGGTCTATAACATAATATAATTCATGAAAAGAGAAAAATCTGGAATTTATTTCGTATTTTCGCGTTAATAGAAACCGCCTTGCGGAGAGAACACTTCATTCCGTTCTCACATGCAGGCGGAAGTGAATGATTAAAAAAATAGGAAGCTAATAGTACTGTAGTTATTTTTAGTAACGAAGTCGATCTGAACCCGAAAAAGTGGGCGCGGTGGTAGTCTGCTTTATTGCGCACGTAGGAAGCATGATCATGCTTAGTACTACAAGCCTTTTGTTGCTGTTGATCGGTATTGGGGAGGTTCACTCGCTTACCAAAAGCAATACGTACATAGCGGAGCAGCTGCAAAGTAGAAGAGCAACACTTATGATCAGGCTGGAAGTTGAGGTTATTCATATTTCACATTTAGCCACTTTGGGACAAACACGTTTGAATTTGACGTTATTCAAATCGAGGAATGAAACTACGATACAAATGAAGATAAATTCTTAGATTAAAAAGATCTAATAGAGGTTTAAAAGTAATTAATGTGGAGCTGCAATATTAATTTGGCCAAGCCGGGTAAAGATGCACGAAGGATAGAATCATTGTTTTATATGGCAGACTGTAGTGAATCGTCTGCGTAGGCCTAGCAGTTTAATTCGCAAAATCGCGTAAGAATCACCTTTTCACCACTACCTGAAGAAGCCAAACGACCCAAGACTATTCTTCGATTTCTCACCCGTACTTGACATGTTTCTGTTCATTGTATTCTAGACTAAGTTATAATTGACAACCTATAGACCTTCCTTTTATATTATGTTTAATACGTTAGTACTACCCCGCTAGTATAGATATGTATGAGTTATTTCATTCTGTGCCTTTCATCACCAATTTAATGCTGCTAGACTATAGAGTGTATTGTGTCTATGTTTGTGTACGTATGCATGTGTACATATGAACATGTATTTTTGGTTGTGTGTGTGTGTGTGTGTGTGTGTGTGTGTGTGTGTGTGTGTGTGTGTGTGTGTGTGTGTACATGTGACTGTGAGTGTACATCTGACTGAGAATGCATCTGTGTACGTGTTTGACTGTGTAATGATACCTTTGCTGTAGGGTGACATAATATTAAATGTTTATGATGGTAAGAGCGTCGAGATCAATGTAATGAAGACATCAAACAGCATTGAAGATATTGATTCAATTATTACAAACTTCTCTGATGAGCCTGACAATGCCAGAATGGACGTATTAAGAGAAGATAAGCCAACAACAGGAAGAGGACTAATCTCGGCCATTTCAAGCAACATGCTGATTATGATATGCATCAGCGTATCATTTGTCTTCACTCTAAGAGGCTCCACAAGAATACATCTTGTAATAATTTTTCTAGTGTGTTTGTGGTGCTCCTTCAACTTTGTCTGTTCATTGGATCACGTTCGAGTTGAAATTGTCGTGCATGCACCAAGGTACGTTTGAACGTGTAAGTATTTACTATACAAAGATGACACTTGTTAATATATGCTTTGATTTATTAATATTTATTGTCTACTTCAGCGGATTTGTCTTCAACTCTGTATCATTGTCAGCCACAAAAGGTCATGTTCGGGTGGACAGTGAATCCTTTCTTTCACATGATGCCATTCACTGCACAACTGGACCAGCTTTGCAAGGTATGTGTTATCTATCTATATTATATACTTAGCTGAAAACGACTTTAAAATGCTGGCAGGAGCTTAATACCTGCCCATAAGTGATATTTTTGCAAAAAAGTAATGTATACATGATATAGGCAGCCATTTTTTTGTGTCATCCCTACATAGAGTGCTATCGCACTCTCTGATACATATTACATAATCATCAATCCATCTATTCATGTACCTATGTATAATTCTGGTTGTTTGTTTTTGTGCTCACGCATCAATCAAAAACTGTCAGCAACATAGTACACTACCAATAACTCAGCGATTTTGAGTGAAATACTGGGAGTGTCCACCATGGGTCAAAATCCCCTGTTTTACTGGGTTCTGTATAGTAACATGTAAAAAACATTCCAGCAGCTTAAAACTGTTCAGGCAATGTTGCGGTTACGCGTAGGAACACATATTATATTCTAAATCTATTTATGACTCCAATCAAATAGCAACAATAAGATACAAAAATCCAGTTAGGAAGTAACTACTATGTAAAAAGAAATACCTGGGAATTCTCTTAACTAGATGTGGCCTCGGACACAGGGTTAACACCAAACACAAATACAACCGAAACAAGTACAGTTTGGCTATACCTGGCAAGGCTGTGGGATGGTGATTTGCAACCCAATAAGAAGCAAAGTGCATTATCTACGGCAGACCTGGGTGCAAATTCAGGTGACAGCAGGTGCAAATCAAAATACGTACAATATTATAATTTATTACTATACATTATCGAGCATACATACAATATAGAATCACCTTAGCCACGTCAACCCTCCTGTGCTCAGTAATGTCACTGCAAAATTTCTCCAAGCCAACATGACCGTACATCTGCAACCAATAGATGGTGGCATCTACCTTGGTCCGCACTTTGCATGTACTTATATGTACTTATCCAGTTTCCTCACTTTATCCGCAAAATGACCTGGAACACATGTGTGCGGATAAGTGAGGTCTGATCATATATATTATATATATATATTTATATACATCACAGTATCATGGTTTTGATTGGGAATTCTCTTCTCCAGTGTGCCCTTCTTGCTGTAGTGGGCAAGGTAGATGTGACATTGGGACATGTGACTGTGATGCTGGTTTTCTGGGAAGAAATTGTGCACACGGTATGTGTAACAAGAGAAAGTGTGTATACATACACCACATAGTACACTGTATAGCCGGAAATATTGGTGGGGTGTATAGTTTGGTGATATTGTTTCATTGCATATCATGACCATCAATAATATAATTATAAGAAGGTACCTTTTCAAGGCAGATCATTTGAGAAACACCTTGGTGTCATCACTCTGCAGGCAATTGTCCCCTGTCTCTGTAAGAATAGCACTAAAGTAGCTTAGTATGGGCCAGGGACAGTTCTCCTACGTCACTCCCACACGGTGTGTGGGTCCCTCGTGTTGCTGGATTACCTCTCATGTGGCAACTCTTCCCCTATATGTACTATAACATTATACAGCTATCAATAAAGTCCTGCAATAATCAGAGTAATATATACAGTAGTTATTAAATGACTACACTTTCATGGTTGCACTTTTAATTAAAATTTCTCCATTTCGTGCAGATAACAAGACAAAGGCAACTTTTGTGATCCACAGCAACCCAGTCGATCCTATTTTGATGGAGGCCAAGACACCAGATGGGGACAAGGTCTTCTTAGTTGGGACGAAGGACAGCAGAGGAGCACCACGTAAGGTGGATTTTTTTCACATTATCGATCAAAGTGGAAACGTTACGGATGTTTATCTTGGAGATAACGGTAGACCAGTTGATGCTACTGATGACAGTGGTGCAAGGATCACGTTCTCCTGGGGTGATAACTACACCTCAGTGCATCTTGATGTGGTGAACAGTGATAGGACATCTCAGGTTAATATCAACATCGATCTAGTTGAAAATATGAATGGTACATTACGTCAAAAACGAGAAATTAACAAATTAGTGGACCTGGAAGTTCAACACAAACCGGAGACCTTTCCCTTGAAACAGCGTCGTCAGGCAAACAGTAATATAGCTATAGTAACCATCAATGTTACTTCATGTGGCATTCCTGAAGTTGGTGCACGGGTGGGTGCAGAAATAGGTTATAAAAAACAGTCTCTGATGTATACTTCTGTATTGGAAACATTTGGCGAGGTAACTGACACTGAGGGTATCTTTAAGGTAACACTACCGATAGAACCAGCTTCTGAATCTGCTGATACTTGCAACTCAGTGGAGGAAACCATTGAAGAAATTTGCGCTTGGTATCTAGGAGATTCAGGACAGGAAAGCATTACCTTTCTAATCTGCCACATGTTGAATGGTGTTCTACCTGGATCAATGCAAAGAGCTGATGGGAATCTCTTCAAGCTTTGCCTGAATTCATTTATAGGCTTTGAAGTTTACTGTGGCGATCGAACAGATAGGACTGACACAGACCAAACTAGTAGTGTGACTGTGTGTGACCGAGTGACTGGTGTCAGTGATTCCGCTCTTGAGGTTCATGAGGGTAGCAGCATCTTGTTTAAGCCATATGCTGTGTTTGAGAATGGCCAAAAGGTACACGCTAATGGGAAGATGCTGGAGTTAGTTCCTGGTACAATTGGGAGCTTTGTCATTGAAAATACATCTCCAGCTGTCAAAAATCTGGTTGTTGAACCAGTTGATCCGGATCCATTGGAAGACTACGTTGTTAACGTAACATACACATGTACCACAGCCAATGTCAATGTTACCATGGAAATT
>OZ026558.1:4476468-4481468 GCA_964020155.1 Chondrilla cf. caribensis | reverse complement strand
GGTGATTTACACACATCACATTTGGTGAAAGCTAATATTGTAATTTTTTTTAGGAGTTTGGCCTGAAAAGTGGTTCGGCGAATGCCGGACTTGCCGGACCACTTGCGCCGGCCTTGCCGACAGTATACGTCCGACAGTGTACACTGGACAGTGTCACCCGACAGTATATATCAGTGTATGCCCGACAGTGTAATGGCAGAGTATATGATTTGTATGTACAAACTGATGTTGCAGTAGACCAGTAGACCAGGGATATTTGATCTTGATCATTCCAATGTAAAATTCCTTTAAATTCATGAATAAATTGTGTATGAAATTGTCATTTTCATCCAGGTACAATTAACACAAGACAGCCTTATCAGTGAGCTACACAGCAAGAGATTCTGAATCTCCTCAAAATTAATGAACAATTTTCAGTGTCTTGGAGGATGACCTTCAATCGCAGGATAAACATGTTTTGAGAAATTTGTAATGGCTTCTTCACCTCTGGTCCCGATTGGAAATATATCAATAACATCTATTCCCATCATTTCAATTGTCTATTCATGGACTTGTACAGGTTCACACAAGAAGCGAAGGCAGTTCGAATTCAGTGTATATAATATATGAGGTATGTTTGTGTGTACAAGTGTGTGTTTGTGTATGCATGTGTGTACGTATGTGTACTTATGTACATGTTTGTGTAAGTATGTGTGTGGGTGTGTGGGTGTTTGTGTGTGTGTATGTGTGTGTGTCTATCTCAGTATTAGCTACAGGAAGTTATGATGTAATAGGTTGGCGTACTATAAATAGACACAATCCAGCTACAATAGAATCACTCTGAGTATACCAATTATTAGACAAGTACTTCTCTCTACTTACTGTAAATTCTTTCTTGTCACTGAACAGAAGAATTCACCTCAACAAAATGAAGAGAAGTGGTGCCCTACTTCTTCTTTTGTTTCTTGGCACTTTTTTGGCAGCAGAAGGTATGTCAACAGATTGTGTGTGTGTGTGTGTGTGTGTGTGTGTGTGTGTGTGTTGTGTGTGTGTGCGTGTGTGTGTGTGTGTGCATGTGTGCTTGCGTGTGTGTATGTGTGTGTGTGTGTGTGTGTGTGTGTGTGCGTGTGTTGTGCGTGTGTGTGTGTATGTGTGTGTGTATTTGTGAGAACACCTTTCTCCCTCCAGCTGCCCCCAGTACTATTGGTAGTGAATTCCATATCCTTTTTGGACCGAACTTGTTCACATCAGGTGAAGAATTTGATACTCAAATACTGGTAACAACTAGTGAACCGGAACCAGTCGACTTTTGGGTATTGTGGAACAAAACAGTGACTTACCCCAGGGTAAAATCCAATACAACCTACTCTGTGTCAAGAGGCAGAGTTGAGACCATCGATATTCCACACGCATTATCCATCAACAAAGCTAACCCTCGAACACCCGACATCGGTATCCAGTTGCAGTCACAAGGTGGGAAACAACTAACCGTAGTCGCAGTTAATGAGAAAGAAGCCACTACTGATGCCTTTCTCGTATTCCCAAAGGTCGAGACCAAATCTAAAACATACGAATACTTTGCACTGTCTGTCGATAGAGGACCATTTTCAAATATCAAATCGTTTTTTGGATTTGTGACAACCGAGCCAAACACCACCATTACAATCACTCCGGTTACTACCATGACCACTTGGTTCATCGGGTTTCATCATCTCTTGAGCGGTAGAAATTACTCAGGAACTGTCTCAGCTGCTGGCACTTCCGTAGTTGCTGTGGCTACTAGCGATCTCTCTGGCACTAGGATTGTTTCCGATAAACCTCTCTCGTTCATTACTGGTCATGAATGTGGGAATCTTCCCTCATACAGCTTCACTTGCGATCACATGGTGGAGCAGGTCCCCCCCACGGAGACCTGGGGATTCAAATTCTTTTTAGTTCCTCTCTCAACGCGTTCTGGTGATGGGTACCGTATTTTGGCCAGTAGAGGAGGAACTCTATGTAATATCACGTGCACAGACCCCTCCCTATCCGAGACTATCACTCTGACCAACCCTGGTGACTTCAAGGAACTCATCTACACAACACGCCACTGCTGTGTGGAGTGTACTCGTCCAGTTCTGATTTTCCAATTCAGTCTTGGAAGCAGTTACGACCGCATTACAAAATCTGATCCCTTTGCAGTGATGATTCCTCCTGTTGGACAGTATTCCAATGACTATGACCTTATCTTCTTTGAGAGTAAAGAGCTTGATACCCGAGGTCAACCAGTAGTATTTGAAACTTGGATCAACATAGCCATACCAGCAGAATATGATCCATCTGGTCTAAGGTTCGATGGTAGTCCACTTTCAGGTGTAACATTTGTCAATGTATCTTGCAGTAACAGTGAGGTGTGTGGTAGAGTAGCTGAATACAAGCCGACATCTAATATTGGATCCCACAACCTGCAGCACGTAGACCCTAACGCGAGATTCATAGTAACTGTGTATGGCTGGGGGAGATTTAACACATATGGTTACATCGGAGGCATGAAATTTGATTCCATTGCAGGTGAGGTGAAGACAGCACACGTATTGATATTATTATACGCATATGTACACACATACTGTATATTGTACCATGTGCACAAACTGTAACTGCAACAGTGAATTTATATCATAATTCATATTATTGTGTGAAAAAAGATGGCCGATTTTGAAACACTGAGAATTAGAAATTGGGCTATAATTCGAGCACAATGGCTTCGTTGAACGTTATATGTATCTTCAGCGAAAGTTCTTCTAAACCTATAAAAGTTGACCAAAAATTCAAGTGCAGAGGCAGAAGCCCCACAAGTCTTGAACTCAAAGTACTTGTTCATATACTGCATACAATATATTTATTATACAGTGCATATGTTGCTGTACAGTGGAGCATATGTACAGTACATGTGTACGTATACATATATAATACAACTGAACATGTACGTATGTACGTACATATGTATTGTGCATGTATGCATACATACGTACATATGACTTACATATGCATGGAGTGTGCTATTGTACATCCACACACACCCTCAATGGTGGATATGTGTGGCACACTGGTATACTGTTGTACCCTTGCCATTCTTCAGTTGAGACTTTCTGCTTCAAGAAAAATGCCTCTACTTCAGAATCCAACAAGTCTGTTTCATTTGTTGTCACCAGATCTGGTACTGCCACTAATATCAGACCCTCATGTATTGTGAACATTCTTAGTGACATATCGACACAAGGTATGTACAGATGTACTGCATGTATGGAATTTGTTGGCAATTTGACCTTATTGTGCAAAACATCACATGTACAGGAAGTGGCGATTATGCAACCACCAGCGGTGACTGTTGTTTTGAAGCAGGTGAGCTGGAGACCACATGTGAGATCAAGCTTGTTGCAGACTCTGTCATCGAACCCAATGAAGTGTTGAGGATTGAACTGGCTCCTTCACTTGGCCAGTCTGTGTGCGAGGATCAAAGGAACTACATGGAAATTACCATAGTGGAAGAGCTAGGTGATTGCTGTGTGTGTGTGTATGTGTGTGTGTGTGTGTGTGTGTGTGTGTGTGTGTGTGTGTGTGTGTGTGCATGTGCGTGTGTGCATGTGTTTGTGTGTGTTTGTGTGTGTGTGTGTGTGTGTGTGTGTGTGTGTGTGTGTGTGTGTGTGTGTGTGTGTGTGTGTGTACCTCAGTGTACAGGTGTACCTCAATGTATAAAAGCATCTATAGTGTACAGTTTAACCTGTATATACAGACCAACTCTCTAAAACAGCCACACTCTTGGGTCCCAAAGGTGACCACGTGCACTGAAGATCAGCCCTAATGTACCATTGAGTGTATCACCACTGTATTATGTATGTACGTACTTAATGTACATATCATCATACATACTATTTCTTTGTACAGTTGTTGCTTGAATGAAAGTCAATTTGTAAACTACATAGACTTGACTTATGTACCTCATGTGTTTCACACGCAGGGAGCAATAGTCAAAATGTCTTCACTGTCCACAGCAACCCAGCTGACCCTGTTCTAATGGAAGCTGAAACACCAGATGGGGACAAGGTCCTCTTAGTTGGGAAAAAGGACAGCAGCGGAGTACCACGTAAGGTGGATTTCTTTCACATTGTAAGCAAAGACGGAAATGTCACGGATGTTCATCTCGGAGATGACGGTACACCAGTTCGTGCTGCTAGTGAGGACGGTGCTCGTATCGACTTCACCTGGGGTGACAATTACACCTCCGTCCATCTTGCTGCAGTGACCAGTGATGGTACATCTCAGGTCAATATCAACATCGATCTATCCGACACTTCTTCATCTCGTCGGAAACGAGAAGTGAACGAACTTGTATACCACCCCCGTGACAATTCCAGGCAGATCCAGTCGAGACATCATCGCCAGGACGACAGCATGGATGCTACGGTAACTGTTAATGTTACCTCGTGTGGAATTGCTGAATTCGATGCACGAGTGGGTGCAGAAGTCTCTGCAGGCTATAACAACAAAACACGGAAGTATAATTCTGTCACGCAAGCCTTTGGTGAAAAAACTGACACGGAGGGTATTTTTAAAGTAACACTTCCAATACAGCCAGCCTCAGAGTCTGCTACTGCTTGCAAAAAAGTGGAGATGTCCATCACATCCACCTGTGACTGGTATCGAAATCAACAAACACCAGTCAAGCAGGAAGGAAGCACCTTCATAATCTGTCTGGCATTGAACGGCGCTCTACCAGAATCGAGGAGAGGAGGCCGTCTCTTATCACTTTGCAAGAATTCATTCAAAGGTTTCGAAATCTACTGTGGTGATCCTGATAAACCAGATGGGGCAGACACAGGAAAGTCCAATCGGGTGACTGTATGTGACCTGGTGACTCATGTCCTTGACTCTACTCTTGGAGCTCATGAGGGCAGCACTATCTTGTTCAACCCGTATGCCGTGTTTGAGAGCGGCGGTAAGGTGTACGCAGATGGAAAGATGCTGGAATTGGTTCCGGGTAC
>OZ026558.1:4446468-4471468 GCA_964020155.1 Chondrilla cf. caribensis | reverse complement strand
GACAACACGATGACTTCCTGAACATCACCAAGTAAAATTGACATGCCGGCTTCCTCAACAAAATGTCAAATCCCTTGACAACAAGGTTACTACTGTCTTAATCACTACATATATTCCGTAAAGAGCATGATTTTCACATATCTCTCCCTCAAGCAATATGATGATGAAGTCATACCTTCATTATGTACATTCACCATCTTCTACTGTACATCACACTCTAGTAATTCTATCAAGGATAATAATCGTTAAAATCATTAATTTGACCGTACGTACATCAAAGAGAAGTGAAAGCACCGACAACATATGTTGTTGTTCTCTTGTATCACTCACAGACAACAGTGGTGAAAGTAGTGAAAACACATGTCACCCACATTTGATAGTAAAGACCGTACCAATACAATAGATAATTTCCAAGATAGTAATTACCTCCCTTCCTTCCCCCAAGGAGCAAGCACTCACTGTTATATCCCCATGACAACCACAAACCATCATTTCCATGACAACCGCAAACCATCATTTCCATGACAACCACAAACCATCATTTCCATGACAAACACAAACCATCATTTCCATGACAACCAAAAACCATCATTCCCACGAAAACACATGCCATCAATCACTCACCACAGATGCATAGACATCAATCACGCATTTAACAGTAATTACACTTCCATCAATCACCCACAAATGTACACGGCAGCCATCAACCACCCACAACAGATGCAAAGATTTCCATCATTCGCTCAACAGATATGATTATATCAAATCACTCACAATGTACACACAGACGTCAATCACTATCAACAGATGCGCAGCCATCAATCACTCACAACGTACACACAGACGTCAATCACTATCAATAGATGCACAGCCATCAATCGCTCACAACGTACACACAGGCGTCAATCACTGGCTCAACAGACACAGCCATTAATCAATCATTCGCAAATTCACAAATCATTTACGCAGACATCAACATCCACACCATTGCTTCTGCAGACAATAACACGGACATCAATCTACTACACATACCAACACACAATTACTACAACAAATCACGCACAATGTCAGTGGCTTCAAGTGTCGAGAGACCTTAAAAGATAAACACAACAGACAATAGAATGTCCCCAAAAGGGAGACCAAGATGAGAAGAATTGTGAAGCGTGCTTATAGTCCATGGAGATATGGGTCCCATAAGGAGGTTTGAAACTGCAATTGACATCTGAGAATACGGGAGTTGCTTAGAAACAGGCGGATTCATCACACAGGAGTAATCACGCACTCAGACACTTGGTTACTCCCTTAGTTACAGGAAATTACCACTCGACGACATCATATGCTATAAATGGAAATCGCTGAGGATTGGTAGACTTTACAAATTGAAATGTAGCAAAAAAGCCAGGACAATGACATCATATGCTGGATATAGGAATCCACCACAATCCATCAAGGTGTGTCCCATACAATAACATCATACGCCAATTATGGAAAGTGGAGGTTGCCAGGACCAATTTGGAAGTGGTAAATTGAATGGCACACAATCCTGAACTCCACTTGAACCAATTACGACCGCATGTGATCACTGTCCATCAAGAAGCTATTGGGAATGGGACTTCAAAGGGTTGCTATGGTATCAAGTTTGAATTCAAGCCCTTTGTAAACAGAGATGAGTGAGCTGAAGGAGATTAGCTACCTCATGAACTCAACTGACAGCTTTGCTGTTTTTAACAAATCTATCACTTTTTCAATGAGTCAGGTGATGTGTGTGTGGAACATGTGATAGTCACACCATAGATACTCTATACACAGGATAGGAAACTGTTTATATTGTGTATAAAATCAATACATTATAACACGTATTACGCATATAAACTATCAAACCGCAAACACGGAAGTGTCTCGAGGCTTGACCGAATCGTCGAAGAACGATCAAAAATAGAATCGTTCGAAACAGACTCTGGGAACGTTTTAAACGAAAAGTATCAACTTCGCCAAGGTATAATAGCCCCAAATCATACAACAACTTAGGTCATTGGGGATTGCAGAGCACACGTCTGGTACAACAAGGGGAAATCGCAAATACATAACAGGAGTAACTTGAGAACAAATTTTCAAGAAAACAGAGAGACGTATGCCATCAATCTTGTACTCCATGTGTCGCTGGAATCCCACACTATAACACTACGAGGGCTGTTTCGTCGGATTACTGTCTGCTGTCTAGGTACAGCTCGAAAAGACGACTTTCGCGGCTTGAGAATTGACCATTTTGTGCGAAAATTTTCTGAGCCCGAGTACTTCCGATTAACTCCATTCGAGGCTTGAATTACTCGTAAAGAACTGATCTATACTACTATATGTGTTTTATAACGGTCAACCCGATCATTGTCGAGGAAATCTGGACGATTTGGAGCACACCCCAACAATGAACTGGCGGGCAAACATCTCAAATTGATCGGGCACGTTAAGCCTAAGTAAACTTTACTGACAACACAACAAACTCCACCGGTGTTTCACTAATTTTAGGATACGGGCGAGCAAAAATTCTGACGTCATCTAATGAGATCGCACGAAACCGCAAATACCCGATTCGCTCAAGCCTCGCGCCACGCAGTCGAGTACAGTTTCCTATCCTGGGTGGGGTATAGAGTACGGTACGGTCCATAAAAAAGGTAACGGTAATTTCGTTTGCCGGTTTTCGGATAACGGATAAACGCTAACCTTTATCAGGGCACCGAAAACCGTTAACGCATAACGTAAGCGCATTTCTGTGACATAACACGTGATTAGATCACAAACTGCGAGTTTTATCGAGGCAAAATCGTTGTCCTTACTAACGGAAGAAGCTACACTCTCACCGAAGCAAATTCCATTCTTTCGCTCCAAGAACCATTCTTACCGAGTCGCTGAAATCACACTTCTATTAGGCTCTCCTGCTATGCTGTGATGTACATACGTATTCGTACGTACGTATATGATATTCGGTTAACGGTTATCCGAAAACCGCTAACGGTTTTCGGGTAACGCTTCTTCGAAAAAGTTAACGGTTTTCGGGTGAAGATCCTTCGAAAAAGTTAACGGTTTTCGGTTTAACTGGTAACTTTTATCCGTTACCGTTACCTTTTTTATGGACCGTACTGTATCTATGGTCACACTAACCAATCAACTACGCACGTATACTTGGTACAGTTGTACTACCCATTGATTGGATAGTTTAAATCTTACAAGCTCAACAGCTGATGCTTTGATAGTCTCCTCCAGACTCACAGCACCTCTGTGAAAAATGGGTCCACCAATGATTCAGTGATGGGTCAATGATAGGACAGCTGAATGATAGGACAGTTGAATGATAGGTCAATGATAGGACAGCTGAATGATAGGACAGTTGAATGATAGGTCAATGATAGGACAGCTGAATGATAGGACAGTTGAATGATAGGTCAATGATAGGACAGTTGAATGATAGGTCAATGATAGGACAGTTGAATGATAGGTCAATGATAGGACAGTTGAATGATAGGACAGTTCACCCGGACCTATTTCCCACCCTCTACCCCATTCAGGACACAAAACTGAAGAGGAACTCCGTTGGAGATAGATTGTGGTGGGTGGATTGTGGTGGGCGGTTGTCTACTCTGTTAATACCCCACAGACAGACTTCAATACAAACAGAAACCGCACAAAGTTGCTACAGCAACACGTGTTGTACTGCTCATAAACAAAACTTGCTGATAAAGATTAAGCACCAAGAACTGAATCCATCAAAGTTACTATGGCAACACGTGTTGCATTGTTAACAAACAAGATTTATTGATTTAAATCAATCAAAGACTGCAGAATCCCCACAAAGTTACTATGGCAACACGTGTGCTTTGTCTATGTCTCTAATAATCAATCTTACTCCATCAATTACATTGGAGATTGTCATTACAATGGATTAAAATTAATATTCACATTGAAATAATTGTTCTAGATTTTCCACAATTACAATAATCTATATGTAGGATCATTCATATATACGTACAACCCTCTCCTTCCATTTAATATTACAGTGGGACCTCTCTAATACAAACTTCTGAATTGAGGACACCTCTGTAATAAGGACACCATTCTGTCCCCCAGTGTAGTACTGTAGTGTATTATGTGACTTCTGAATTGAGGAAACCTCTGTAATAAGGACACCATTCTGTGTCTCATTGTAGTACTGTAGTGTATTAGGTGATCTCTGAATTGAGAAAACCTCTGTAATAAGGACACCATTCTGTGTCCCAGTGTAGTACTGTAGTGTATTAGGTGATCTCTGAATTGAGGAAACCTCTGTAATAAGGACACCATTCTGTGTCCCAGTGTAGTACTGTAGTGTATTAAGTGACTTCTGAATTGAGGAAACCTCTGTAATAAGGACACCATTCTGTGTCTCATTGTAGTACTGTAGTGTATTAAATGATCTCTAAATTGAAGAAACCTCTGTAATAAGTACACCATTCTGTGTCCCGGCTGAAACCCATGCAGTCAAACACTGGGTCCTTGCTGTGACAAAATTGTCCCCCAAAGGACTGGCAGCTCAACAATGCTTGATATTAATGGTCAAAAACACACAGTCTTGATGATACGGAATGACTTCCGCTTGTGATCAGCAGACAGACTTCAAAGAATACTTGAGATGGGAAACTTGCCAGCAATGTGAAGTATGGCGGAGTGTGACATTGCAACCCCTAGGGGCTTCACAACATGGCTTTATCTAATCTTGATGCAACTCAAAGTGCGAAGTATCACCATCAACTGTTGCAACGAAAATGGTACATTTCCGTGATACGGGCTGGGCCACGTGAACCGGAGGAGTATGTACAAGGGAACCTTGTTAATCCGACATCCATGAAATCCAATTGCATTGCAGGATACAACCTACACTGCACATTCCACCTATGCTCCCTCTATAATCCAGCACATCATTTTACAATTCGTATTTTATAAATATATATTGATATTTTATATATTTGATATTTTATATATTTTAAAATTTATAAAACAAGAACTCCTTATTGTATTATGTTATTTATACTTCAAAAATCATCGGGCTATCAAAATGCCACTAGGTTTGATTCTTATACATTTGGCTAGGAGAATTCGACTGTACAACTTGAGGTCCATACAAACTGAGCAGCACACGGGTTTGGAAGCACTACAGTGGAACCTCTTCATAAAGGACACATTGGGACCTGGTATGTAATTTGTCCACTGTAGAGAGGGTGCCCATCCTTCAGAGGTATGAAATGTACTAACACTGTGAGAAAGTCCACCTTTGGTGCCTTAGAAAGTGTCCTTTGTACAGAGATAATTCATATGGTGTCCTTTATTCAGAGAGCCCTTTAATAGAGGTTCCACTGTATTCCCTGTTTTCTCACTGAAAAAACTCAACCAACCTCTCTTTCCTCAATTTGCATGTTGGATCGGTTGATTTCTGAATTACTAATAGCGGTAACGGCCACATCCTGTTCCCATGTGTACATGCAAACATGTCTGGATCTTATAAAACATGCAAACATTCTTAATTATTATATAAACATATAAACATATGCCACACTCCGATATGAACATTGAACACGTCTAGATCTCGTACAAACACAAAACATACACAATTCCCATGTGAACACATAACCATGAGTGTGGTTACATGCAAACATCTAAATATAACGACATCTTGCATAAACATGCAAACATGCTCAGTTCCCACATAAATGTATACGAAAACATATCTTGATCTGACAGAAAAGAGTGGACATGTCCAACTGTTGCGACAAAGACATGCAAATATGCTCAACATTCACACTAACAGGAAATGTTGCCGGATTCTGTTATTACATATTCTACAATAAATTCCTTATCAGTGTCTGGACAATTCTTTGAAGTGCATTCTCGATCTTCGTGCCGTCATCAATTCTCACGACAGCTTCGGAACAATACGATTACGTCCGTGGGTATGCATGCATCGTAGACATGACTTACGACCACAGGCCTAGCTGTGATTCCTCCAAACTATGTTGGCATCCGTTTACACTAATGCACAGCAATTCGAAGAATTCCGACTATCAGCGTTGAGGGTAGTTTCACATACACGTCATCCATATCGGGTTGAAAGTACTCAACACTTCTGGACAACATTTCAAGGTGGAGACTGTTGTGGACGTACATAATGGATACCAGAATGCAGGGATTCTGTCTGTACTGTGTAAATATTGTTGGTGTGTAGCATTATGCTGGATCCAGGGAGGTCAAAGGGTGACTGGATCCAGGGAGGTCAAAGGGTGACTGGATTCAGGGAGGTCAAAGGGTGACTGGATTCAGGGAGGTCAAAGGGTGACTGGATCCAGGGAGGTCAAAGGGTGACTGGATCCAGGGAGGTCAAAGGGTGACTGGATCCAGGGAGGTCAAAGGCTCCATGAGCACCCTTTGTAGGTCGATTATGCACTGAATAGAGTGGATTTTCAGTCCAGGGTTTAAAATCTACCTACTATGTATGGTACAACCTTGGTTACCCAAACCTTGGTTATCTAAACCTTGGATATCCGAACCTTGGTTATCCAAATCTACAACTATCCAAAAGACCCCAACATCTTTCATCAGCCATTTAATTACTCATGACGTCATGTACATAAATATGGCTGCCTAGAGCTAGACAGTGGAAAAAATAAGTGGATAAGATAACTCATGGGGAAAAAAGAGCAAGGGTTTCTTCCAAGTATTCAAAAACTTTTGGTGTATTGCGCATTGCACACATAGGTACATAAGGTGCATACGTACTGAATATGAGAAGCACACGGCCCTTGGGAGGAACAATGTCGGCTCCCATAGGCACTGTACTGTACACAAAATTAACAAGGGAAAGAAGTTGTTTCGGCTCCCATACTCCAGATTAATGTTGTCAAAATTATCTCCCAGAGATACATACAGCCAGACCTCTTTACAACATCACCCTTGTTAGTGCTCCCATACACTAGTATACAATCAGATCTCTTTACAACATTACCCTTGGTAGTGCTCCCATACACTAGTATACAGTCAGACCTCTTTACAACATCACCCTTGGTAGTACTCCCATACACTAGTATACAGTCGGACCACTTTACAACATCACCCTTGGTAGTGCTCCCATGCACTAGTATACAGTTGGACCTCTTTACAGCATCACCCTTGGTAGTGCTCCCATACACCAGTATACAGTCAGACCTCTTTACAGCATCACCCTTGGTAGTGCTCCCATACACTAGTATACAGTTGGACCTCTTTACAGCATCACCCTTGGTAGTGCTCCCATACACTAGTATACAGTTGGACCTCTTTACAGCATCACCCTTGGTAGTGCTCCCATACACTAGTATACAGTCAGACCTCTTTACAACATCACCCTTGCCACACAATTAATTATCAGTTAACATTGTGTCTACCTAATGTTTAATATCGTTCACATGATCGTTGTGTTCCTTCAATATCGTCCAGATAATTCCTCATCAGAGTCCATACAAATCAAATTAGTGTATGGCTTCTATCATAGAAAATTCCTATTTGTATTGATAGAACTGATAAGAAATCGAGCTGAGAATTTTTATTGATGGAGAAGGTTAGATATCAGGGCATTAATTCCATTTCAGAGATGTACGGTGTGGTAAACTATTCCAAAGTGGTAACCTTCGCTAACCGGGTTGTAATTTGACATGTTAACTGTGAGAAGATTGGTGTGGCAAAATAAACGTGAACACACACACACACACACACACACACACACACACACACACACACACACACACACACAAACAAATCACACCAGGAGTTCGTACTAACAAGGAGTATTTACTTAGCCATGGTGCTAACTAAGCAAGTTGTACTATACTGCATATGTACACACAGTACATACACCTCGTGTACAGCTACCTGCGAAATGTTGCAGAGAATGTATCTCTCGACTCCGCCCCCTGTCTGACCCTACATATGCCAGTATTCTGTTAGGGTTACATTCCCTTATCTACCCCATTGCCGCCTTTAGCCAGGAGGCTATTATCCTAAGCACCCCTGCCACTCAACCACAGCCATACTGCGAGTTCAAAGGTGAGCACGCCGATGAAATGTGACCAGATGACACCATTTTGTAACAGTTTGTAATCCTGTGATGACATAAACACATCTAACGTAATTGATTCAGCGGAGATTTTGAATATCAATTTGCATATCCATTAACCTTCGGGGACTTGAAAACTTGGGTGTGGTGGTGAGGTTGTTCACAGCTGTTAATGGTGGGCTGAATACCAGCTGTTGACTACATTTCAGCTCTGTGATTAGTGAAGGCGCAGCTGACCCCTGTAGCGATACCCAGGGGTACATCCTGGACAGCTAAGTTGATTGGAACAAGATTAGGTCGCTCTGATAGCAGAGCTGGCATGTGAGTGTGCAGTTGCCATGGTAACAAATAGACATGTGACTGAAAAATGGTCTCATGGAGATGTAGACACCACAACAAACAGTTGCCACGTGGAGAATAGGCTGCCACATGGACATGCAGTTGCTAAGTAAAACTTCCTGTTGGCAGTGTGGGTGTCAGTCTTCCTATACAAGTGTATGTAAATCAGTTGTGGTGGAAGTAGGGCCACACCCAGCCACAAAGAGCACACCCACCCACCATGACCACACCTGACTACATCTCTGCCCACCATGACCACACCCACTCACCATGACTACAGCTCCGCCCACCATGACGACAGCTCTGCCCACCATGACCACACCTGACTACATCTCCGCCCACCATGACCACACCCACTCACCATGACTACAGCTCCGCCCACCACGACCACACCTGACTACATCTTGGCCCACCATGACCACACCCACTCACTATGACTACATCTCCATCCACCATGACTACAGCTCCGCCCACCATGACCACACCTCTACAAATACTTTTGAGTTACAGTGGAACCTCTCTATTACAAACCTCTGAATAGCAGAAACCTCTGTAATAAGGACACCATTCTGTGTCCCAGTGTAGTACTGTAGTGTACTAAATGACCTCTGAATTGAGGACACCTCTGTAATAAGGACTAAAATCAAGGTCCCAAAGTGTCCTCAATAGAGAGGTTCCACTGTACTCTCAAATCAATCCAACAATCTTCATAACCTGACCACATTCAGTCATCATTACAGACCATACCACTATAGAACCTCCATAATCAAACCACCTCTGTAAGCTTTCATGTTGCCCAAATGGTGTGGGGTTTGTAAGGTCCTCAACACCACCTACTGGTACTGCTGCTTCCGTAACTACAACTCTATAGCCCGATATGCTTACATGTACGTACTACATTACCAAACCACATTATGAGACACAGTTATCATTACAGACCAAACTACTATAGAACCTCCATAATCCGACAACCTTTATAATCCGACGTGCTATTGGCTGTCCATTCAGTGTTGGACTATCAAGGTTACTTCGTACACATACCCAAAGTACTGTCACACCTCATCAACATTAAAAAGAATGTACATGTACATCAGGGCAGTTTGGAGAGATAAACCTCTCTAATGCACACTACATTTGAAGTACCTGTGTGTCAACCAGGAACATTGCTAACTACCAACTTGCTAACCACATTTTGGCACACACACACACCAACCAGGACCATGTTATCTATCAACTTGCTAACTTCATTATAACACCCATTCACCAACCAGGGCCATGTTAACTACCAACTTGCTATCCTCATTATAGCACACACACACCAACCAGGACCTTGCTAACTACCAACTTGTAGACCTCATTACAACACCCACACACCAACCAGGACCTTGGTAACTACCAACTTGCTGACCTCATTACAACACCCACACACTCACCAACCAGGGACATTACTAACTACCAACTTGCTACCCTCATTTTAAAACAGGGCCATGTTATTACACACTTCATTAGACACACACACACCTTCTCCACTATGAACAAACTTCACAGTACATACATACCAAGGAAACATCTAACAAGAAAAGATTTGCAAGAATCTACAAAGTTCGAGGGTAATCTAACCCGCTGACCCGATATCTTAATGGGATCAGGAAGGTTCAAGTACAACTATGATGATTGCTTGGTAGCAGGGGTTAATTTGAAAACGAGAGACGAGCATGAAAGGGTCTCGTGTCAAGGTCAAATAGCACCAGTCATTTCACACTGTCTACCAGTGGGATCGGATTTTCAATCACGCCATCATTGCACAGCAACAATGTTTACTGTGGCATATTCAACATTTCAACATGTGGCTGTTGATGCCCATCAAGGTGTACGTACTGGGCTAACAATGCAACCCAAACATTCTCTAGACTCACATCTTCGATCCAAGTGTCGTGAGAGCTGTTTCTATGAGCGATTCCGTATTGTCCTTTGAGATAGGGAGAGTATCGGCAATCTGGTCTAGGTGTTCAAGGGCAGCCTTGAGAGCCATGTCATAGCCGTCCGCTATTCGAATGGGATGTATTCCTTTGTCCAACAACTGCTCCGCTTGGTCCAGTAGAGCACCGGCCAACACTAGAGAACAATCCAAAAGAGAGTATTGTTGACACACAATTCTTCCACTAATACCCTTCAAACATATTGTACATGTATATTACACACTAGGAATTTCACTGTACACATACTAGTAGAGGTCCCACTGTACACATACTAGTAGAGGTCCCACTGTACACACACTAGTAGAGGTCCTACTGTACACACACTAGTAGAGGTCCTACTGTACACACACTAGTAGAGGTCCCACTGTACACAGACTAGTAGGGGTCCTACTGTACACACGCTAGTAGAGGTCCTACTGTACACATACTAGTAGAGGTCCTACTGTACACACACTAGTAGAGGTCCTACTGTACACACACTAGTAGAGGTCCTACTGTACACACACTAGTAGAGGTCCTACTGTACACACACTAGTAGAGGTCCCACTGTACACACACTAGTAGAGGTCCTACTGTACACACACTAGTAGAGGTTCTAGACTCACCCACAACTCCAGTAGTTCCATCTCCTATTTCGTCATCTTGCGATTTCGATAGCTCAACCATCAGCTTAGCTATCTGGTGATCTATGTCCATCATCTTCATGATAGTGGCACCATCATTGGTGACAGTTACCTCACCGTCCTGGTCCACCATGATCTGCAAGGAACAAATGTTGCATACATGCATGTTGAGTCCGCTTGTGAAAGCATCAACGTAACAGACATGCAAATAAACAACACAGAGCCTGAACAACAACAAAACAGCAAGTAAACAACACGGTAAACAACAATAACTCAACAAATAAATGACAACACAGCCTGTAACCCAAGAGGCCTTGTATACAATAAACACAGACAGGATCGATTTGCTACACGCATCTCACTGATGTAGCCAAGACTACTGGCCATCGTCCATCACACTGATCAACGATGTGACCAAGAGGACCAATATTCATCACATGCTGTGATGGTGTGATCAAAACGGCCATTTCCCCCCTACGTCTGACAATTGACATTGTAGCACCTACAGTCCAACCATAGACCCTAGATATCTGAGGTCTATGGTCCAACAGTGACATTGCGATCAACATGAACAGAACATGCGGCTCCATGTGTGTCAAGTATATAGAAGCTAGGTATAAGCTCGATGTAGCTTGAAGACGTCAGGATAACAATATCCACCAAATGGGGCATCACCAATTGCATACACATTACTACAGGTCCTTCCATATGAATACAGTGGACAAATATCATTAACATTGATTCAAGTCCGTTGGCTCACTTTATCCATGCCTTTAGGTCCTAATGAAGTCTTGAGAATATTAGCAACTGCTTTTGCCGCCAAAATATGCGACTGTATGGAGAACACGTCAATGAAAAACAGAGTAAAGGACACACACGCACAAGAACTGCGCTAGGAATGAGGACTACCTTCTGTGCCTGTATGCCAGCGAGCCTCTTCTTTGTCGACTGATCCTTTAAAATGACGAAAGGACGTCCAAATTCGTCGAAGGCTATCATAGGTTGACCACTCATGTTGAATTTTCGTATTGCAAAGAACCTTCTAGTAAGTACACGTGGTCGAGATATTATATTTTATACACATTTCATCTACATCGAATACAATATAAATTGGTATAAATTACGTAATCAATAGACGTACATACATGTCAATACAGTCGCAAGTAGCCAACAGAGAAAGCACTCGCTTCCCTCATAGTTGGGGGTAGGGTACGACAGCTTTCTTCCAGTGCCATTAAAATCTCCATGCATTCGTCTTCTTCAAACACGAGGCTTTCAACCGTCCCGTCCTTCATCCAACTGTTCATCATTGATTCGTTCTCTTCTTTCAAGCAGTTTTTAAACATAATCTTCATTGCCTTGAAGGGTGTTGGCAAGACAGTATTTGGGTCCCTGTTAAGTACATTGGACGGACTGTTAACAAACATTGGAGAGGTATCAACATTAGTGGACAGGACAACATTACTGTTAATATGCCATAAGCAAGCATACACTTGGAATAGTGTGTCTTTGAGCAAAAAGCGGAAATTTCCGAATTGTTTAACAAGGCTGACTAATTTATTGACAACAGTTGTAGCCAGGTATAGTTTGCTGGACAGGGGGCCATTAGCAATTTCTCCAACAGCTGGAAAACCTTTAGTTTGAAGTACAATTTTACCCCATTCTAAAGAAAAGATCTGGTTTTGACGTTCAGCTGTGTTCTGAGAATTGGATGATTCTCGCTGTGTCCTCCACTTGCCAAGAGTTGACATACATCTCGAACAATTCACAATGCCCGTCCGTGCAATATGGCCACTGTTTGCATTCCTTGCAAGCACGTGCCCGGGGTGAAGAGTGTCCGAACACATCATGACAAATGACTCGTTCAAGAAAAATTCATCCCTCTTTGGAACGATTTCCCCAGATATGACACGATCAATATGTGTCGAGTGACCATGACAGAAGATATCTCCAGCCATATCCTTGAAATCTTCACTGGGTAGTGGAAACACTTTATCCACCATACTGTTGTCTCTGCTGAGTTTGTGACCGCAGAAGGAGCACTTCAAAGAATAAGGAAGATTGGTCCTATTTGCTGACCAAAAAATGAAATCTTCACTGGACAATTTTTCACTAGTAGTGGTTGGGGCCGTTTCTAATTGAGTTATTGACTGTCTCGGAAAACGGACATACACAAATCTACTCTCGGACAAGGACACCCTTGGTTTCTGTTGTTCGTTCTGGCGAAATTTGAAGGGAAGATTCCCTCGTAAAAACACACTTTTATCCTCATTGCAGCAGAAGAGTTTATCGTCTTCTATTTTTACAGTGAAACGCGACTTCTTTGGGCATTCCGGTAGGGCAATAACAGCTTCCCCCGTCCCAATCCCTTCGCGGTATTCAGCAAAATATAAAGACATATTCATCTACAAAATTCATGATCTGGACTAAACGACTGTTTTTCGTTAGTCTGCGTTTCGACATCGAGTTAACGCACCCACTATGTGCAAACCTACAAATAGGACTGAGTACGGACCTGCGGCATGCTGGTAGCAGAATAGAGTAGCAATTGAGAAGAATTTGAGAACGAAACGTGAGTATTATTGGTCCTTTATTCATAATTACGCACATAAAGATAAATAGTGTTGGATTGCATATAGGATGATTAGAACTTACATAATAATGTGCGTGTATTTATACTCGGAGTTGATAAAAATTTAACGAAAACTGAAAAACGCATAAATTAAGAATAACTGATCATGAAAGAGGTAGTGGATATGTTTGAAGGGTGCAAAACGGTGCTAAGTCGAAAAGTAATAATTTTCTGTTGCGAAATGAAAATTGAACTGGGAAAACATAATAATTGAGAGTCAATCATGTTCCAACTGCTAAATGATTCTAATTATCCCGTTGCAGAAACTCCTTCTGCACTGACATGTGTAGGTCGTGAGTTCTGTAGAGTTGTTCACAACTGTTCCACGGCATTCCTGCGGGTCGTCCGGAGTTCCAGAAAGCACATTCAGCGTATACAGCACAAGCCCACCGGGAGATATATTGATGGCTAATTGACAAGATTGGAATTTGGATGAGACCACCCTGAGTTCACATTTTGACTGTAGCTGGCTCTGTGGTATCTGACAGAATGATTCTGTGGTTGGGTTGCAATCCAGGACGTCTCCGCAATTTGCGTAGCATTGGATCGGTTCGTTGCGTCTTGTCAATCCTTGCCAGTATACACTTGGAATGACAAGCCCCGTGTTCGATGTCTGGTTTTCAGATCGTCCGATGAAACTAGCTCGATTGGAGTCATTCAAAATGGGCTCAAACATTGTGTTGATGCTGGTGTGCGGAGGTTTCACTTCAGCGCTGGCTGTGAATGATACACTGTCAAGAGTAACGTTATTGAGTGAGACGTCTAGTTGTATGACACAGATTTTTTTGTCTGAGTCCACTCTAACTTGGCTACACCTGGTTGTGTCGGGAATTGTACATGATATGTCCATATTTGGAAGTTGCCTGCAAACTGCTTTGCCTGAGCATGTCAAACATGCTAGATCTCCTGGCGGCGGTGTGGGAGAGGGTGAGGGTGTGGGTGAGGGGGGATATGTGGGTGTAGTTATAGAGGGCTTCATCCGTGGGTACACCACCTCGCTCCTTACTGCCAGGAGTACCCTTGTCAGGTAACTGCGGTAAAAACACAGTGTACTCGCACAAAGACAACCCACATTCGAAGGTGTATTGTTGGCTGTCAACGAGGGGTACCTCAATGCTACACAAGTTAGTTCACTTTTCTTTTCCGTCTTGTATTCCTCAATTGCCAAGCACCCGGGCCTGTAGTGGACCATGTTGTTGAACATATCTCTGTCCGATCTCAAATCGCAGACTATGTACCTGTTACCAGACCCAATCCCTCTGCAGTTGAAGCCGCCTTGCGGTGCAAAACAATTCAGCTTCCCCTGTCCATAGACTGCACTCACACACAGGGTAACCACGCTTAGTATTAGAGAGGTGTATATTCTTACTCCTACATAGGAGAATAGGGAGGTACGTATGTATGTAATAATTGAAATAAACACCACAGAACAGTACTGTATTTGGTTATTAGCACAGTGTTATAATTGAGTCTATCCAGGTCACACACACACATGCACACACACACACACACACACATACACACACACACACACACACACACGCACGCACACACGTGCGCACACACACGCGCGCACGCATGCACACACACACACACACACACACACACACACACACACACATGTACACACACACACACACACACACACACACACACACACACACACACACACACACACACACACACTCACACACATGCACCAAGCACCCTGTGCTCTATATACTCACTGATAACGACCTTTGCCATTCTGTCTCTCCAGTGTCCACACTTTTGCTTGCTCTGCTTTCAGTTGCCTGTCCTTTTATTCGATTCTCCTCCCTTTTATAGAGCTTCAGGGAGTTCTAACACCTAGGAAGTCCTACAACCTACTCTGATACGTAGTGTCCTTCACCTGTACACTTGTCACTTTGGCCTGATCTGTAAATATTATCTTTGCACTTTTGTGGTCGGTTTCCCAGCAACCACTTAACGTTGTTACGTAACTGAAGCAGGCGTCCGTGCTTCGCTGTTATGACCCATTATTACAGTAAAGGCTTCGTATGACAGGATGAGCCTGATCAAATCTTCCAATAATGTGGAAGATCATGTTGACTCGTAGTGGGTGTTTAACTTGGTTAATGTGTTTGTGTGCATACATACATACATAGCGGTCTGTGGGTGAACTGTCCCACCTTCGAGTATAAGTATGTACTTTGTACTTCATCAGTAAGTGTACTTTGCACTCTACACTACACTAAAATCTAATGTGTCCATTGTAAATTTACAGCTAGCCGCAAAGAGTCCTGACAGTTACGTAGTTGACTGAGGAGGTGAAGATGTGATAACTGGTATTTGATAGGAATTGTACTTTTTGTAGGTCTTGGGATATCGGTCAGGTGGGGAGAGAAACCACGGAAGGATACAATTGTAGTGGTGAGTTGAGATCAGTCTGTGTGTGTGTGTGTGTGTGTGTGTGTGTGTGTGTGTGTGTGTGTGTGTGTGTGTGTTATGTGTGTTATGTGTGCGTATGTGTGTGTGCTTGTGTGTGCTTGTGTGTGTGTGCGTGCGCGCGCGTGTGTGTGTGTCACATTGTGTATATTGTGTGTAAATGTGTCTGTGCATGTACACACGTGTACTGGTATACTTATGTATTATATGCAGCCAAACCTGCTTAGTAAGCAGATCGAAGGACACACCAAGTCTATACTTCTTATCAAAATTACTTACTATCAGCACTGGTAGACATAGTGTACATAAGCTAGGGACTGAGTGAGGTGTACTCACTAACCAGGAGGCTGTACTAACCCAGGTACTTACTAAGCAAAAATTTGTACTTCTTATCAGAGGTACTTACTATCAGCACTGGTTGACATAGTGTACGTAAGCTAGGGACTGAGTGAAGTGTACTCACTAACCAGGAAGCTGTATATACTAATCCATGTACTTACTAAGCAAGTTGCCCTGTGTGTCTCTATTATCTGTCGATCCAACTATTTATGTGGATCCATTAGCTTTGTCAAGTATGTTTGTTTGTATGTCCATGTGTGTCTACTCACTTCCTTTGTGTCTATTGGAAAACACACAGTTTCTCCCGAATCCATTTCATCGTGTTGGGATGCTTTATTCCCTCAGGAAAGCTTCTCACAGGAAACCTCACCAGTGCAGGCTTATATAAGGCACTTCTGCGTCATGGTTTTCGCCCTGTTATTTATTGTTTAGACTTTAAGGACACACATCGACCTTTGTGCTCCCTTTGGGGGTAGTCCCATGAGGTTTAGTGTGTACACACCCTAATGGCCATTGTGTGCAATTGTGTGTCGTTAATAGGCCTTGTATGGGGAAGCCGTCGTGTGCTGTGTGAATGTTTATTCCCTCGTGTGTACCTATGTACTTATGTAGTGATGGATATACAGTACATACAGTATACACAGTACACACAGTACACACAGTACACACACAGTACAAACAGTACACACGGTACATACAGTACACATAGTACATGCAATACACACAGTACACACAGTACATACAGTACACACAGTACACACAATATAATATACATACAGTACACACACTACATAAAGTACACACAGTACATACAGTACACAGTACACACAGTACACACAGTATATGCAGTATATATATTGTGCATACAGTACACACAATACAGACAGTACATACAGTACATACAGTACACACAGTACACACAATATAATATACATACAGTACACACACTACATAAAGTACACACAGTACATACAGTACACAGTACACACAGTACACACAGTATATGCAGTATATATATTGTGCATACAGTACACACAATACAGACAGTACATACAGTACACACAATACACACAGTACACACAATACAGACAGTACATACAGTACACACAGTACACACAGTACATACAGTACACACAGTACACACAGTACACACAATACATACATAAAGTAGACACAGTACATACAGTACGAAGAATTTACATAGTATATCTCAAATATTGTGTTGTATGTAATTCATACATCGTTAGCTGTTTGCGGGTAAAATCCCTGTATCTAGCCAAGGATTGTGTACTAACCAGGAGTGTCTATTAACCAGGAGTGTGTACTAACCAGGAGTGTGTACTAACCAGGAGTGTGTACTAACCAGGAGTGTCTATTAACCGGGAGTGTGTACTAACCAGGAGTGTGTACTAACCAGAAGTGTGTACTAACCAGGAGTGTCTATTAACCGGGAGTGTGTACTAACCAGGAGAGTGTACTAACCAGGAGTGTGTACTAACCAGGAGTGTGTGTTAACCAGGAGTGTGTGCTAACCAGGAGTGTGTACTAACCAGGAGTGTGTGCTAACCAGGAGTGTGTACTAACTAGGAGTGTGTACTAACCAGGAGTGTCTATTAACCAGGAGTGTGTACTAACCAGGAGTGTGTGCTAACCAGGAGTGTCTATTAACCAGGAGTGTGTACTAACCAGGAGTGTGTACTAACCAGGAGTGTGTACTAACCAGGAGTGTGTACTAACCAGGAGTGTGTATTAACCAGGAGTGAGTGCTAACCAGGAGTGTGCACAAACAGGACATGTACATTATGATAGAACATAAGCTCTTATGGAAGAAAATTGCCAATTTGCTGAGTGCAACCCTTAGTTACCTGAGTATTTCATGATGCAAGATTTTCTCATATTCAGCCAAAATGTAGGAAACTGCAAACTAAACTGCAGTGAATACTCGTTAATTTGCCGCAATTCGTTTTCAAAGAATATGGCGGATTAGTGAGTTTGGCTGATTAACTGGATATTCATTGCTACTTGTACATTATATTGGTACTGGGAATTGTGACGGATTGAAAGATTTTGCCAATAAAGCGGTGACAGATTAACGAGAATTCACTGTAGTTGCAAAATTCTCCCTCCGTGCATTCCGCTACAACCATTCGACCCACGTAATGTGCAAATATGCATAATCTGATTAACAGTGACTTAGCAACAAGGAAAAGTTCACCATTGTAACATGGTACGTACCGATTGTACAAAGATTAGGTGATAATACGTGTGATGTTTGTTTTCTTTATTGTTACCGCGGTGACAGACGTTTACAATAGTCGTGGTATTTAAACAACAATTAGATAGTGTTACAGTACGTATGTACCATCACCGTGGTAACACAGTACATATACGTACGTATGTCCTTGTGGTATTTATGCAATATGCTAGTTATTAGATGGGGTTTATATTGATTTAGAGAATTGTAATTCACACATGTTAGCGCCACAATTAATTAGGGGGTGCAGTTCGCTGATAATGAGGATGAAAGCTATACCAAATGATGGGACCCTGGTTCAAATTCTGGCTGCCATGATAATTTATGAGGTTTTTTTTCCCGCACCCCCTGCCAACACATGGGAAGACCAAAAAAGAAGACAAAGGCTAACAAACACAGAATTAAGTCTCTTCTTCGTAACTATCAGACATTGCCTGAAATCTCTGTGTGTCGTTGTTTAGTTGTTGTATTGATTTGCCCATTGTGGGTGTTTTGCACAGTACCCTTCAAGGCTACAGTCTTCCCCACATTGAATAAGATTCCAAATCCAAATTCAAATCCAAATCCAAATTCAAAAATTAAATTGTTAATCACGATGTTCCACGCACATGGGTCTTGTTAGACAGACCATATTGTTACTACAAAACTGAGCTAGAGCTCAGTGTAGCTTAGTTTAATGTGATTTACTCGAATCGTCCAAAAAGATTAGACTCCGCCTATCCAAAGTATGTGTGATCTTTGTATCTGTTAGATGGTTTCAAGTATACGTACAGGCCTTCAGTTAGCGGGAATAGTGGGGGGAGGAGTTGATTCCAATTTTGAAAACTTTGAGTTGAAAAGCTGTCGCCCCTGGACTCCAATTCCTTGAACATCTCTAGCAGGTCCAAATGATATGACATCCAGCAAAGCCTTGTGTATGACTTCTTGCCCAATTTCTAATTCTGTTTTGAAATCGGCCATCTTTTTTGCACAATACTGTATAGTGGGAAATTTTCGCAGATGGCTCCAAAAATGAAAATTCGCGGATGCTGGCCAGAGTCACGCGACAGAACAGCGAGAACGCCTAATTCGCGGATAAAATTTTCACGGATGTTAGGCAAACCACGAAATCTGTGAAAATTTTGTCCCGCGAATATTTCCCACTATACGGTATATGTAAATTATAGTACTGATTTAGTGTTGCAGTTACACGTAGGATTTATATATGTATTATATTATATCAATTGTATAATTGAAATCGAAATGAGAACTTAATAATTGAAAGGAAATGGGTCACATTACATTCAATACAATAATATTAAAGGGAGGGGAATACCCCTGGCCTTTCCCCACCTTTTTGAATGAAGCCCTAGGTATTATGTCACTATATTATAGTAATTGATGGTAGAGTGTACATACTTACATGTCATGTATTTACGTACATATATACGTAGTTACTGTGTGTATTACCCAGGTGTACAGCATGTATGTATGTATGTATTTTGTTACTACTAACCAGGTGGATAGTGTGCGCACAAGTTCACATTTATGCAAGCACTGTAGATTTCTCTGTTGTGTATACTGTATATATATAGTGTGTGCATGTCCGTGTGTGTGTGTGTGTGTCCATGTGTCCGTGCGTTGTGTGTGTGTGTGTGTGTGTGTGTGTGTGTGTGTGTGTGTGTGTGTGTGTGTGTGTCCATGAGTGTGTATGTGTACGTATGTGTGTGTTGTGTGTTGTGTGTGTGTGTCCTTGTGTCCGTGCGTTGTGTGTGTGTGTGTGTGTGTGTGTGTGTGTGTGTGTGTGTGTGTGTGTGTGTGTGTGTCCATGAGTGTGTACGTGTACGTATGTGTGTGTTGTGTGTTGTGTGTGTGTGTGCATGTGCTTGTGTGTGTGTTGTGTGTGTGTGTCTGTGTGTGTGTGTCCATGTGTGTGCATGTCCATGTATACATGTGTGTGTGTGTGTGTATGTGTGTGTGTGGTGTGTGTGTGTGTGTGTGTGTGTGTGTGTGTGTGTTCGTGTGTGTGTCCTTGTGTGTCCGTGAGTGTGTGTGTGTTTGTGCGTATGTGCGTGTGCATGTGTGTGTGCGTGTGTGCATGTCTGTGTGTGTGTGTCCGTGTGTGTGTGTGTGTGTGTGTGTGTGTGTGTGTGTGTGTGTGTGTGTGTGTGTGTGTGTGTGTGTGTGAGCATGAGTGTACATGTGTTTGCATGTATTTATGTAGGTGGTGTATGTGTGTGTACACCAGCACATGTGTTGACGAGGTGGTTCCTGGAGTAAGGGGGCACGAATTACTTCAAAGTGCCATAAATATCATTTTCCTATTCACTGTCGAATTCCATTAGTCTCTGTGTATACCGGTGACATATTGTCTTTGGGAGTCAAACCGTCTCCCCACCACTTGTCCTCTAGGTTTTCACTGCCCTTGTTTAGTCTGGCTCTTGCTGCACTTTGGGTAACAGTTGTAACAGCTCCTGTTGGAAAACACTAGGGAAACCCTTACAGTACCGCAAGCTTCACCCGGTGTCAACAGTATGGTACCATGGGAACTTCAATCTCGCATCCCCACAATCTGATGTCCTTGGTAGCCGTACTACATTCCAAGCTGTGGTAGTCATTAAATTAATATCTTCCAGTTTTTAATGAACAATAATTACATTTTGAAAAGGATTAGGCTATGTATGTAGGGTCACTGAATTTGCCAAAACAGAAAGATCAAAGGGAGATCTAAAACATGTTTACAGGTTCGAAACACAAAGCATTGTCGCAATAGTCAATCCATTCAATGAATTTCCAACTGGTACAGATGATACCTCCTTGGATTTATCGATTTATGGACCCGAGACTACTTCTGTTAAAATCTGAAGGAATTATAAAATGGAAGGTGTTCATTATAGACAAGTCTGTTTGTTTATTTATATTCCCTGAAGCTGTTTATTCATTTATACTCTCAAAGGCAGTTTGTTATTTATTCATCAAAGGCTGTTTATTTGTTTTTTGTCCATGGTGGTTTGTATATTTATTCCCAAGGCTGTTTATTTGTTTACGTATATTCTCTACACATAAGACGTTACTGATGACCACAGCTCAGGGTGTAGTACGGTTACCGAGGACATCAGATTTTGGGGATCCAAGACAGAAGCTCCCATTGCACCATACTGTTGACAACGGGTTGAGCTTACAGCATAAGGCAGTTTGTTTATTTATATTCCCCAAGGCTGTTGACAATATCCTCAGAGACTAATCAATTAAAATATGTTCAGTACCTGTTTATGGATGGGCAGCTCTCGTTACCTTATTGCCTCAAAGAGACTGTTATCGCTAGAACTTAGCCTTCCTGCTATTGTTTGTCTATTAAATTCCGGTTGAGTCTAAACAATAGTATTGTCTAGTTTGTAGGGACGTTGTTATCTCACTGTCTGCGGGAACATTTGTTTCTTATCTCTCGATACACCCTCTGGATTATTCATGCATGCACGCACACACACATTACAACCCTGCATTTCACCGATAAGGTGTGAGTAGAAGCTGTTATCAGACTTAATATTATGAGTGAAAGGTGTTAACATAATATCGTTAAAAGACGGTGTGCAGTGCACACAATACAACTCACTTAGTAAGTATATACATACCTTCGAGGGCACGCCAAGCCTGTACTTTTTTTGTACTTGCTATCAGTACTGGTTGACATATGTGGTGTACGTGAGCTAGGGAATGAGTGAAGGAATTGTATCTGTGTGTGGTTGAACTACTTGGTTAGTGCCTTGAAGGGCACACCAATTTCATACCTCTTATCAGAGGTACTTGCTATCAGTATTGGTTGACATTTGGTGTACATGAGCTTGGGAATGAGCAAAGTGTTTGGAATTGTATCTGTGTGTGGTTGAACCATTTGGTTAGTACCTTGAAGGGCACACCAATTTCATACCTCTTATCAGAGGTACTTGCTATCAGTACTGGTTGACATAGTGTACGTGAGCTAGGGAATGAGTGAAGCGTTTGGAATTGTATCTGTGTGTGGTTTAACTACTTGGTTAGTACCTTGAAGGGCACACCAATTTCATACTTCTTATCAGAGGTACTTGCTATCAGTAATGGTTGACAAAGTGAGGGACTGAGTGAGGTGTACATACATATGCGTGTATCAACATGAGAATATACCGACCTGGGCATGAGGCATTGTTTCATGTTCTCAGTTTTGAAAGGGTTGTGCTGCACAGAGTGGTATGTATAGCAAGTGAGGTGTACATGTAAACCGACAGAACTGTACCACCATGGTCACTGTACTGAGTGATCTCCCACATGTTGGGACCACTGTAGTCTGCACTGAGTGAACCTTTATAATCTACCCACATGTTGAGATCTCCCCATCACTGTAGACTGTACTGAGTGAACCTCTATAATCTACCCACATGTTGAGATCTCCCCATCACTGTAGACTGTACTGAGTGAACCTCTATAATCCACCCACATGTTGAGATCTCCCCATCACTGTAGACTGTACTGAGTGAACCTCTATAATCCACCCACATGTTGAGATCTCCCCATCACTGTAGACTGTACTGAGTGAACCTCTATAATCCACCCACATGTTGAGATCTCCCCATCATTGTAGACTGTACTGAGTGAACCTCTATAATCCACCCACATGTTGAGATCTCCCCATCATTGTAGACTGTACTGAGTGAACCTCTATAATCCACCCACATGTTGAGATCTCCCCATCATTGTAGACTGTACTGAGTGAACCTCTATAATCTACCCACATGTTGAGATCTCCCCATCATTGTAGACTGTACTGAGTGAACCTATATAATCCACCCACATGTCGAGATATCCCCATCATTGTAGACTGTACTAACAAATGACTACATTGTAATGTCAATACTTTGTCCTTTGAGCTGCCGTTATCAGCACAAATTAATTGAAATTTCCAGTGTTAAATAATTAAACTCCACATTAGTGACTGTGAATGTTGTTGGAGATGTGTCTACAAATTTGATGGATATACCCAGGCAGTTTCCTTAATGGGCCCATGACGTCATTCCATGAGAAATAGTACAGCTAGCTTCTTGTGATGTTGTCCAACACATCGCCTTAGATCAGCAGTATATCTTGTGATATCGCTGTTTAAGCCTCCATACAACGGCTTAATATGGATTTGGGTGTGGTCTTCTATGTAGGCTACATCAGGACATGTGTGTGTGTGACCTTTAATTATCTACCACGGCGATTGATTCCTACATCCCCCTCGGTCATCGGATGACTTTCATCTCTAATGAGTTTGTGGGAATTCTATGCCACGGGAATACGCTATCAGTCGGTCACGCAAAACAAATAACACTTATACAGCCTCAAACCTCTTGAATTGATATGGCAGCCAAACGTACATACGTAGTAAGTCAGGTGTTCGTTAGCCATGGTTACGTATATTGTCCATGGCAGGTGTAGACACCCATTAAATTAAATCAATTTTCACCGCATCATAAATTTTTATATTATTACTCCTCATTATTCTATGTTACTGTGTTATGCTGATTCAATAAGGTTGACAATGTATTATATAGCGGAAGTTTACCTTGAGAGAGAGAGAGAGAGAGAGAGAGAGAGAGTGTGTGTGTGTGTGTGTGTGTGTGTGTGTGTGTGTGTGTGTGTGTGTGTGTGTGTGTGTGTGTGTGTGTGTGTGTGTGTGTGTGTGTGTGTGTGCATGTGTATTCGCATGTGTGTGTGTGTGTGTGTGTTCATGTGCTTAATTGCACCCCCTTCCAACATTACAATTAGGACCACCTCACAATTGAGTCCACTTTGACTGGTCCCATAGGTGGTCTCAATTGTGAGGTTCTACCAGTAGAACCTCACAATTGAGACCACCTATGGGACCAGTTGAAGTACAGTAGAACCTCACAACTGAGACCACTGATGGGACCGGTTGAAGTACAGTAGAACCTCACAATTGAGACCACCGATGGGACCGGTTGAAGTACAGTACAGTACAGCCTCACAACTGAGACCACCTATGGGACCAGTTGTACTTCAACTGGTCCCATAGGTGGTCTCAATTGTGAGGTTCTACCATAATCTGTGCTTTACTGCAGCTAGAAAAGGACCATCCTCATTAGCACAACTTAATAGGATGTAATGTGATCTATGAACTGTAAATTGACAGCAATCACCACAAGACTGGCCAGATGGAATCGCTGTGAGACGATGGCGAGAGAGAGACAGTTATTACAGAGAACCTGTTCCGTTTCCGTGATACCGTCTAGACTAACAGATTTGAGAAAATTTGATACTTTTGTGATTGTAAAAGTGATTGAG
>OZ026558.1:4436468-4441468 GCA_964020155.1 Chondrilla cf. caribensis | reverse complement strand
AACACCTTTATGTAAAGACCACCTCCAACTGTTCATGTGGGCTCATGCCATGAGAGGTGTGGGATGATTGTGAAATACTGCGAGTTTCGTTTGCTCTACTTGGCATTTCCATTCAAGGAGCAGAAGGTATTTCCTGTCGAATCTCGGGGCAAATTGTACAAAGTGGTTGAATGGCTCACATTCTCAATCTTAACTATTCCTGTCGACCACACTGCACTGCCAAACCGGATGGCCTGCGGGTGAAGAATGTGAGGAATCTCGAAGCTACACTGTGGAAGAAGTGACACCTCCGGTCAACTTGTTCATGTGGTTTGCTGCTGTGTGTTTCGCATTTCAGTGAAGCTGATGGCTATACATGTGTGTACGAATTTCAGTGAAGCTGATGGCTATACATGTGTGTACGAATTTCAGTGAAGTTGATGGCTATACATGCGTGTATGAATTTCAGTGAAGTTGATGGCTATACATGCGTGTATGAATTTCAGTGAAGCTGATGGCTATACATGTGTGTACGAATTTCAGTGAAGTTGATGGCTACATGCGTGTACGTGTGCATTTTCGTATTGTACAGGAATCCACACATTTCAACACAGGTACATTTGAAGGAACAGTTACATACGTGTACTTGTGTGTGTTCATACTGTACAGGATTTTTTACATTTCAACGCAGGTACAGTTGTGTTAGCAGGTACAGTTGTGTTAGCAGTTAAGTATGTATGGATATATGTGTGTTCGCTCTATATGGAAATCCACGCATTTTAGCACATGTACAGTTGAGTCACCAGGTACATACGTGCACTTACGTGTGTGTGTTCGTACTATACTTGAGTCTACACATTTCAGCACAACTGCAGTGGAGGTGACTCTAGCTGTACTTACTGCAGCTCATAATTTTCAGGATACGCACATCTCACGAGTGTGTGTGTCCTAGTTCAGCATCCTCACCCATTTGGAAGACACTGAACTTTGATGCGTTGATTCATCTCCTATTTTTTGCCTCATGCACTCAATTGTGAGTACATAAACCAGGCTTGTGCGGGGAGGGAGGAGTGGAGGATTCACGGGTGTCCTGTCTATACCATTTCATGCCTGAAATTCATGCCCGGCGGAGAGCAAAACACAGGATTTTCTGATGTTACACCTTATCAGCATTTTTTTATAATCGAATTGGAAACCCCTTCTGAACTCTGCCTAAGGGGCAGCATATGCTAATGTATACATCTGTGAATATACCAGTGAAACATTGCTATTGCTTCTGCCCGTGGGACCAGTCAAAATGGTCTCAACTTTGAGGTGGTCTCAATGCTGGTGTTGTGAAGTTTGTGACGTAACACAGTACAGAAATTCCTGGGACTGGGAAATGGTGGTCCTGATCCTGATCCGAGGTGGTACCATTCCCCAGGTGATAAATTTATCGAGTTGGTCCTATTGCCAAAGTGGTCCTATTACTGAGGTGGTCCTTTTGCCAAAGTGGTCCTATTACTGAGGTGGTCCTATTGCCAAAGTGGTCCTATTACTGAGGTGGCCCTATTACTGAGGTGGTCCTATTGCTGAGGTGGTCCTATTACTGAGGTGGTCCTATTACTGAGGTGGTCCTGTTACGAGATGGTCCTATTACTGAGGTGGCCCTGTTACTGAGGTGGTCCTATTACTGAGGTGGTCCTGTTACTGAGGTGGTCCTATTACTGAGGTGGTCCAATAACTGAGGTGGTCCTATTACCAAAGTGGTCCTATTACTGAGGTGGTCCAATAACTGAGGTGGTCCTGTTACTGAGGTGGTCCAGTAACCGAGGTGGTCCTAATACCGAGGTGGTCCTATTACTGAGTCAATGTAATATGTATATATATACAAGCCACCTACTGTACATGTAAGATTGATTTTTTTGAGGCAGATGATTTGCCTTTATCCTGACACCACTGTTTCCACTGGTTTGTGATGACATGTAACTTATTAGTTTTTCAATCCACTTGGCAAACTGACTGAATCAATATAAGCACATTAGTCTAGAGTATCTGTGGTTATGAGTCGTTTAGTTGGAGGCAGGTGTGTGTGTGTGTGTGTGTGTGTGTGTGTGTGTGTGTGTGTGTGTGTGTGTGTGTGTATGTGTGTGTGTGCGTGTGTGTGTGTGTGTGTGTGTGTGTGCGTGTGTGTGTGTGTGCGTGTGTGTGTGTGTGTGCGTGTGTGTGTGTGTGTGTGTGTGTGTGTGTGCATGTGTGTGTGTGCGTGTGTGTGTGTGTGTGCGTGTGTGTGTGTGCGTGTGTGTGTGCGTGTGTGAGTGATAGTGTGTGTGCATGTGTGTATACGTGTGTGTGTGTGTGTGTGTGTGTGCGTGTGGTTAAGTTTCAATATGCGTACGAATATGTGTCAATATTATTACACTTGAGTGTACATACGTATGTGCATATGCATACATATGTACACAGCTATATGTATGAGTATCACACACATGTACTGTATACAGTAAGATTACTAATGGATAGATACCCCCTTTTAGGAGGAGATTAACCTTCTTTTGTTACTGGGTGCTTTGTTGCTTAGTAGGAGACACCCCCTACACCTGATGGGGACAATATTGATAGCACTATCACTGTGGTCAGGTTTGGCTATCATCACCAAGTGGTCACATCCTTTGGTATGTAGCGTTTGAAATACGACTCCGTATTGTAAGTGTTAAGTGTTTCTGAGTACAATGGTGGAAGGTAATAGGTGATACCCTCTGTGAGTAATTGTACCTGTGCGCCCACACCCATACATGTGCAAGTCTACATGTACATGAGTACATACACGCATGTGATGGTGTTGGTTATGAATGTATATATAATTATTCGCGCATGCATGCACACCCACACCGAACACTAGACATACAGTACATGCACACACACACGTGTGCCCACGCACACGCACACACACACTCACAAATACACACACACGCGCGCGCGCACACACACACACACACACACACACACACACATACACACACACCACACACACACACACACAAATACACATAAACACACACATACACACACACACACACACACACACACACACACACACACACACACACACACACACACACACACAACACAGATAGCACAAGGATGAATTCACCACAGGAAGCAGACAGCTTGCTGGCTGTCCACATGAACTACAACCCCCACTAGTTGTACCTTTTGTTTACGTCTTTCCACAAAGCCTTTCAACTCCCCCATGACTGGTCTGTATTGACAAAGACAGATAAGTAGAACTCTGTCATTCCTGACCTTGTGCCTCAGACTAACAATAGCTAGTTGGCACTAGGAGAAGACTTAATTTGCTGTAGAACATATGACTGTGTTTGTGGATTTCGTGTATGTTTATGCTTTTGCTGTTTGATGTGTTTGTTTGTGGTTTTGTGTGTTTTGTGTTGTGTTTGATTGATTATGCTTACGTTTGTGTGTGTTGTGTATACTTATACTTGTGTGTTTGATGTGTTTGTTTATGGTTGTGTGTGCCCTGTGTTGTATTCAATTGTTTATGCTAATGTGTTTCGTGTCCACTTGCGTATATTTGTGTGTTGGTGTGTTTGTGAGTTTTGAATCTCCATCCTTCTGTCTCTCTGTACGTGTTCCTGTGGGCCGATGTTTACACTTGGTCATACACTTGTACATCGCTTGTGATTATCTGTGTCATGTCACTGTAACGATGTATGTACTGTACTGTATGTACTGTATGTATGTATATACATGTGTATGTATGTATGTATATAAATGTGTATATATGTATATATGTATACATATGATATGTACATACATGTGTGTATATATGTATGTATGTATATACTGTATGTACTGAATGTATGTATGTATGTATGTATGTATTATATGTGTATATGTATGCGGGTCATCTATACAGTATGCATGAATGTGTAATGTGCTATACACATACATAATATGTAAGTGTACAGTAGGACCTGTCTACATAGACAACCCAAAAAGACCAGATAAAAGTGGTCTTTATTTACAGTGTAACGTGTCTCCAAAGACCACCCATCGGACCAACGAGAGGCCATCTCTGTAGACCTCAAGTACAGGTGGTCTTCATACTGATGTTTAGGTGGTTCACGTGTAGTGGATGGTTTTATAGTAGTGGAGTAAGTCATCATATTGGAAGGTTCCATAGTGGCCGGTCAGGACATGTGGCCTTTATACAGAGGGAGTGTTCGATACAGCGAGGCCTGTCTGTAATGAAGACCACCAAAGGAGTAGCTAAGGTGGTCTCTGTAGACAGGTGGTCTTCATATAGAGGTGTATCAGTGTAGTTGAGATTATGTATTGGATAGTTCAAGAGTGGTCACTTGGGACAGGTGGTCTTTGTGTGAAGATGGTCTTTATAGACAGGTTCCACTGTAGTTAAATAGTGGTCACTTGAGGCAAGTGGTCTTTGTATACAGGTTCTACTGTGCATACATACATACATACATACATACATACATACATACATACATAGGTATCCCAATACACAGTAGGGAACATCAACAGGTACATACAGTACCAATGATGACAAATCAGGAATACATATGCATAGGTAGATACATATATACGTACATTTCAACTAAAGCAGACTTTGTGTAGAGGTGGTCTCCAACACAGATTCCACTGTAGTTGAGACAACATAGCCGACACGTAGTTCAATAGTGACCACTTGGGACAGGTGGTCTTAAATAGCACAGACTCAACTGTAACATACTGAATCCTGTAATCAACCACTTATAGGCTACAGTGTGTTTCATTCGGGTCAGAAGGGACCAAATTCACTAACTATCAGAGATCCCTTGGCAACTGCCTAACACTGCCCAGTGCTACTGATGAGAGGTGGTATTCTCCGGGAGGCCTACCAGTACAGTGGTGTGTACGTGTGTGAGTACAGGTAATTGCACAGGCTGGCATCTCTCTTTAACGGCCTCCACTGTAGCTTGGACAACAAAGCGTATAGTGCAATACTTGACACTTTGGACAAG
>OZ026558.1:4416468-4418968 GCA_964020155.1 Chondrilla cf. caribensis | reverse complement strand
GCGTACGTGTGCATGTGTGTGTTTTCGTGTGTGTTTGTGTGTGGGTGTGTGTGGGTGTGTGGGTGGGTGTATGCGTACATGTGCATGTGTGTGTTTTCGTGTGTGTTTGTGTGTGTGTGTGTGTGTGTGTGTGTGTGTGTGTGTGTGTGTGTGTGTGTGTGTGTGTGAATATGTGTGTGTTCATGTCTATGTCCATGCGTATGTCGTAGAAATTATCCGGCATGGTAGAATGATTGAAATCTTCTTTATTTGGACTGATTACACGTCAATTTTATTTCATCAATGAATTATTAAATTTGAAAGAAACTGATGACTTATTGATGAAATGAAATTGATGTACTTTATCAGTCAAAAGAAGGATAATCTACCACCTAACCAGGAGTGTGCACTAACCAGGAGTGTGCACTAACCAGGAGTGTGTACCAACCAGGAGTGTGTACTAACCGGGAGTGTACACTAACCAGGAGTGTGTACCAACCAGGAGTGTGTACCAACCAGGAGTGTGTACTAACCGGGAGTGTGTACTAACCAGGAGTGTGTACTAACCGGGAGTGTGTACTAACCGGGAGTGTGTACTAACCGGGAGTGTGTACTAACCAGGAGTGTTTACTAACTGGGAGTGTGTACTAACCAGGATTGTGTACTAACCAGGATTGTGTACTAACCAGGAGTGTGTACTAACCAGGATTGTGTACTAACCAGGAGTATTCGATAAACTGGGAAGGCCTTAGCCGGAGGCCACTTTACAAGGCACCCAGTAGTAACTACATAGGGGGGAATAAATTAATAGAACTGGTACCCTACGTTACATAAGACCCCTTGATACCTTAATAGGGAAATTATACACTAGAGAAAATAAATCATGATCATGTGATGAAGAATGGGTGAATGGTATTTAACATGCTGGAATAAAGAAATGAATTAATTCGGTGGAGAACAATATGAATAAAATGAAATTGACATTGATGAGTGGTATACACAGGCACTGGTGAAGTTGGAAATAAGAATTTGACAAATGAAAGAGTCTATAAGACAAGGAAGTAAATACATTTTCACAAATTAAATGTATTTTTAAAGATGCATAAACATCCCTAAATGACCATGTACACACGAACAGACAGAAACCGCATATACACGTGCACACACACACACACACACACACACACACACACACACACACACACACACACACACACACACACACATACACACACACAATATTATGTACACAAGCCAGCACACATACATACACCCATATACAGTGCAGTAGGGTCAAATTTGGTCGACACGCGTATGGGTGCAGCTAGAATCCATTTGCGGTTGTCGCTGCACTTTAATGATGACGTCATCATTAAATCAGCAACATTTGACGACGAATTACGGCGCAAGATCTACCTCGAGGGCACGAGAAGTCGCTTGTACATTTCCAAGAGTTTGGTCGAAGTTTCGTTTAGGAGTCATTTCGGGTCTTGAAACCCAAGAATCAATGGCGGTAGTCGGAGCTCGAAGTGTTACCTGTAAGTTACCAACTATTAGATCTTAGCGACGGGTACTGGTGTTCGTGAAGGTCGGCACTGCCACCGTCAAGTTATCGACCAACAATTTATAACCATGTCTCTCTCCGCAAAAGTGACCTGTGTCTCAGTAACAACTCAGTAATTTGCTTGTCTGTCTGTCCTACGTCCTTTCGGCTTTGTTTCTTCCAGTCCTGTATAATATGTGTGCAGAGTTGCCAGTTGCGGTGTCTTTTGATTATCGCAGATCAATTTCCCTCCATTGGTGGTTTGGTATTTAAACCTTTTCACACTTCTTCTTTCACGTAGGTGTGTTCGTCGTGTTCATCCTTTTGGTTAAAAGGTTCGGGTTTTGTTGGGCAGGGGGGCAATATCTGGATTGCTATTGGTGCGGTAATGATGACCCCATCCCGTGGAATTGTAGCGCAACGAACAACGAGACCCACGCCATCACTGTGTGTGTGATACCGCCCGCTGTCGCAGACAAATGTAACAAAGCAGTAATCGATCGATGGACCAACGATCCTGAGGAAGTTGATGCGTGTTCCATCAAAAGTCATGTTCGAAGAGATCTCAATAATTCAGTGATGTCAAATAGTTTTGTTGCTGCATTGCAAGAGGATATAGACCTAAGAAAGAATGTGGATGTTGCCGATGAATGCATTATCCAGCTTGAATCGTTTGAAGAGTTGACTGAAAAACAGTCTCGAGGTGACACATTCGCCTGTTATTGTACAAAGGACTATTGCAATAGCAAGTTCACAATGTTGATTTCTATGTTGGATGAAAAAACACCACCACCCACAGATGTTAACGCTACAGCCTCAAATCCAGGTACCTATGACCCCGTTGGCAACAGTTACATTGCAGCGATAATTCTGGGTGTGGTCCTGTTATCATTACTAGTCGCAACAGTGTTGCTATGGTTTCTTCTGGTGATAAGGCTGAGACTGAGGAGGAAACAGCAAGAACTTCTTGTCCCTGGA
>OZ026558.1:4396468-4408968 GCA_964020155.1 Chondrilla cf. caribensis | reverse complement strand
TTGGTCCCATTACTGAGGTGGTCCTATTGCCGAGGTGGTCCTATTGCCGAGGTGGTCCTATTGCCGAGGTGGTCCTATTGCCGAGGTGGTCCTATTGCCGAGGTGGTCCTATTGCCGAGGTGGTCCTATTGCCGAGGTGGTCCTATTGCCGAGGTGGTCCTATTGCTGAGGTGGTCCTACTGCCGAGATGGTCCTATTACTGAGGTGGGCCTATTACTGAGGTGGGCCTATTACTGAGGTGGTCCTATTACCGAGGTGGTCCTATTACCGAGGTGATCTTATTGCCGAGGTGGTCTTATTGCCGAGGTGGTCTTATTGCTGAGGTGGTCCTATTACTGAGGTGGTCCTATTGTGGAGGTGGTCCTATTACTGAGGTGGTCCTATTGTGGAGGTGGTCCCAATACTGAGTTAGTCCTATGATATTATGTTATTGATTTGATCTCTAGCTACATATCATATGTAGCTAGAGATCAAATCAATAACATAATGATGATATGTGTTTCTAGGTGTGTAAAGCTGGTTCTAATTCGGTCAGCTAATTCATATTTCAATTTTTCACTTTCATCGCAGTCTTGTGATCAGTTTTTCCTTTGAGCACTAATTTCCCATCTCCACCGCATTGATTGGGCACATTGATGTAAGATATCCTAAACGGCAATTACAGTTCTATCTAGCAATCAGATTATTCTTCTCTGGTAGCACTGTCAGATAGGGCAACTGCATCAAAGGGCCCCTTATCTCCACAGAATGCCAATGCGTGATGTCCTGGCAGTTGACAAGTGTTGAGCTGGAATATGGAATTACCTGTGCCTTTGTGTTGTGTGTAACTTGTGGGGCTTCTGTCTGTCACCTCCGAAGAATCCTTCATGGTGTCAAAGCTTCTCCATTAAGAGGGCAACTAGAATCAGTCAGCTAGAGAGTGTTGGTAAATTATCTCCCAAATATGCCTTATCAACTCTTGTGGGAAAGATCCAAGGTGATAGGCTTGTGTGATTGAAAGGACTTGTATGTACTTGTACTAGTGTGTGGGATGTGGTGACATGTTACTATGGTTACATCGGAGCTCCTCCCACTCACAACAGTGCAGATGTTGGATGCATGACATGTACATATATGGATGCATGTCATGCGTTTGGATGCATGTGGTGCGTATACATGCATGTTTGTTATGACTACAGAAAATCATTATGTTGTCCGAGGAAACCTGTTCAGCTGCCCCTGTGTTGCTATGGGTACATTCTCGCAGTAGAGCCTGCAACAAGCAAATGTTGCCTTGTTGCTATGGTAACAAAGAGTAGACTGAGACAGCGTCTACTGAAATGCAGTAGTACCTTCCTGTTATGGCTACATGATAGAGCCAGAGGCAGAATATTACAACACTAGAATAGCTTTGTTACTATGATAACAAAGCATGACCCATTGCAACATCGGCCGAAATGCTACCTAGTAGTTATGGTTACGTGTTGTTCCCGGAGGCAGTCTAATGTCCACCAATGCATTTGTAGCTTTGTTGTTGTAGTGACTTTGTGGTAGTTGAGCTTGTGTGCACAGTGGTTGGCTCCCACTGTGAACCCGCCTGAAGTACCAGACAGTCTCCAGCTGTTTGTTACACCCTTGTAATATGTATATGCACAACATGTAGAGGTCTGCTGCTCTAGTGACATCGTGGTATGTTTGTTTCAATGGTGCTTAGTACCCCTGGTTAAACTTTTAGCCTGCAGCACCAGACAGTCTCTGGGTGTTTGTCACGACCCGTGTTAGTGTAACATGTACCTACCTTGTAGGCGTGGGAATTTACAAAGTACACACTGTACCAGCAGTCAGCAACATCTTCGTCTGTCCTACGCATTTTCCCAGATATCAACCTTATCTCAAGGTTCCACAGTACAGACACTGGAGTGTCCCTTATGTCCAGGTTCCACTGTACAAAAGGTTCTAAGTTGGATACAAGAGTGTCCTTTATGTCCAGGTTCCACTGTACAACAGGTCCTAAGTTGAACGCTAAAGTGTCCTTTATGTCCAGGTTCCACTGAACAATAGGTCCTAAGTCGGATGCTAGAGTGTCCCTTATGTCCAGGTTCCACTGTACAACAGGTCCTAAGTTGGACAGAAGAGTGTCCTTTATGTCCAGGTTCCACTGTACAACAGGTCCTAAGTCAGTTGCTAAAGTGTCCTTTATGTCCAGGTTCCACTGTACAACAGGTGCTAAGTCGGTTGCTTAACTGTCCTTTATGTCCAGGTTGTATGTACATGTCTGCTCTTCTTGTTACTTGTACCTCTTCAATTGGTAATCTACATATGCACCTAAGAATGTAACCATTGAGACAAAAACCTCCCTACACCTCCCCCTTAGGATAAATTTATGGAATCTATACCCTGATTCATAGGACAAAACACCCCCACACCTCTCCCCTGGGGTAAGTGTATGAAACTGATAACATAGCCTTTGTACAAACACCTCAGCTCACCCTGAGGGCTAACTCGCTGGTAATTTGCTAAATTTATCAATCCTGTTGGGACGTGTCGCTGGTTAAGATTCTGTTTCAGAATAATTCATGTTGATTTGTTGACATCTGTCAGGAAACGTAGTGACGTGTGTCCTTTTGGTCCGTGCACGTATCTCATGAACGTCTTTTTCTTGTTTGGGAATCAGCAGTGGTGTAAATCGTCACGGATGTTAGGTCACATTTTAGGTATTTTTGAATGATTGTAGTAATCCAACATGTCATTCTGGAGGTTATTAAGTTTGATGATCTCAAGGAGTTGGTGGGTCGTGGTTTGCATGTTTGCAGTGATGTTGTCAACTGGTATCCTACCTCAACACTCCCGTACCTCAACACTCCCTTACCTCAACACTCCCTTACCTCAACACTCCCTTACCTCAACACTCCCTTACCTCAACACTCCCCTTACCTCAACACTCCCGTACCTCAACACTCCCGTACCTCAACACTCCCCTTACCTCAACACTCCCCTTACCTCAACACTCCCCTTACCTCAACACTCCCTTACCTCAACACTCCCTTACCTCAACACTCCCCTTACCTCAACACTCCCTTACCTCAACACTCCCCTTACCTCAACACTCCCGTACCTCAACACTCCCGTACCTCAACACTCCCCTTACCTCAACACTCCCCTTACCTCAACACTCCCCTTACCTCAACACTCCCCTTACCTCAACACTCCCCTTACCTCAACACTCCCTTACCTCAACACTCCCCTTACCTCAACACTCCCGTACCTCAACACTCCCGTACCTCAACACTCCCCTTACCTCAACACTCCCCTTACCTCAACACTCCCCTTACCTCAACACTCCCCTTACCTCAACACTCCCCTTACCTCAACACTCCCCTTACCTCAACACTCCCATACCTCAACACTCCCGTACCTCAACACTCCCGTACCTCAACACTCCCATACAAACCTCAACGCTAAGATTCGTCCTATCCTCACTGTACATGTGTGCCTACAGTACATTCAGTGTTGGTCACAGCTAGTCACATCCTCTGAATGTAAGGGCTCATACCCAAAAGAGTCCACATCCCCTTGGGTGTGCACCTAATGTTCAAAACATTATTCCTTAACTTGACATCCCCTATCTTCCCTTACAAGGAGAATCCAGAGGTTTCAATCTCCTCCAAAATCCAAATAGTCTACCCACGTAGTAATTCAATTTCATCACTTCCTGCATTGAGTGAATGTCTCTGTTAGCTCTGAAGCTATCTTTGCATTGGTATGGATTTCCCTCCCTCACCGCTTCTATGGTAACCTTTGTTTCCATGGCTACCATCCTTTGATGTTATTCCACCCTTTCGATGAACCTACATATGCTTTTATGGCAACGATATCATTCAACTTCCCTCACATATTGTGGGAATTTTTCAATTTGATTCACTTATTATCAAATTAGTGTACCTGCTGTTAGGATGTGACAGTGTGTTTTTGTCCAAGTTGCACAACACCATCTGGCATTGTGTAATTTTCTATATGTGTGCGAATGTACAGTAGAACCTCACAATCGAGACCACCTATGGAACCAGTTGAAGTACAGTAGAACCTCACAATTGAGACCACCTATGGGACCAGTTGAAGTACAGTAGAACCTCACAATTGAGACCACCTATGGGACCAGTTGAAGTACAGTAGAACCTCACAACTGAGACCACCTGTGGGACCAGTTGAAGTACAGTAGAACCTCACAACTGAGACCACCTGTGGGACCAGTTGAAGTACAGTAGAACCTCACAATTGAGCAAATATTTACAAGCACAATCATTTCTCAGATCTGTTTGTTGTGTTTAACCCCGAATAATTGTTATGTCTGGAATTTGATTGACCAACAAAGACGTCTTCCCAAGGTTTTTCACTTCCTGAGAAGAGTACCACGTGCGAACAAGAGAACGTGTGTGTGAACCTAGCCAAACAAATCTCCCGCCAACCTGATTGCCTGTTGGCTACAAACTGGAAAAAAATATGCATCATAATATTATCAAAGGAGCATGTGACCAGCGGCCCCTTATGCTAAAAGTTTCTTACGTAAGCTAATAAATCCCTATGCATGCAGTACAAAACCCCAATGCTACAAAATACGTATGCGCTACATAGTCCCTATACACTACAAAGTCCCTATACACTACATATTTCCTATACACTACAAAGTCCCTATACACTACATAGTCCCTATACACTACAAAGTCCCTATACACTACAAAGTCCCTATACAATACATAGTCCCTATACGCTACAAAGTCTATAATAATATACATTACAACGTGCCTATACAATAGATGTCCCTATACACTACAAAGTCCCCATACACTACATAGTCCCTATACACTACAAAGTCCCTATACAATACATAGTCCCTATACGTACTATACACAGTGTCTATACACTACAATGTCCCTATATGCTATACAGTCATCTAGGGTCTGAAGTACATATGCATACCTTTGTGTACTGCATATTAAATTCTCTCTACAACAGCACTATTAACAATGACAGTCTCTTTATAACAGCACTTTATACAAGGACAGTCTCTATTATAACAGCACTCTATACAAGGACAGTCTCTTTATAACAGCACTCTATGCAATGGCAGTCTCTTTATAACAGCACTATTTACAATGACAGTCTCTTTATAACAGCACTCTATACAGGGACAGTCTCTCTATAGTAACATGTCTTGTGGGTCTGGATGTATCCAATTACACAGTAATTTAATAAACTTGTTTTGATTACTATCGGTACTATCAGTTGGGTCATAATGACAGGGAATTTGAGGAACCAAGTGAGATGTTGTGAAGCGCTATAACCTTTGATTGTTTACAGTGCATACTGACACCAAGATGGTTACTGACACTACAGACCCTTTTCTGGTCAGTTGTTAGGGATTTCAGCATCGTCGTGTGCTTGATGCTAACTTGATAGAGGTATGGTGGTTGAGAAATGTAATACCCTTTATCACAAGAATCTAGACAATAGTTATGCACAAATAGATGCACACTCCTGGTTAGTGCACACACTTGGTAAGTACACACTCCTGGTTAGTACACGCTCCTGGTTAGTACACACTCCTGGTTAGTACACACTCCTGGTTAGTACACACTCCTGGCTAGTACACACACTTGGTTAGTACACGCTCCTGGTTAGTACACGCTCCTGGTTGGCACACGCTCCTGGTTAGTACACACTCCTGGTTGACACACGCTTCTGGTTAGCACACACTCCTGGTTAGTACACACTCCTGGTTAGTGAGTACACCTCACTCAGTCCCTAGCTCGTGCACTAGGTCAACCAGTACTGATAGTAAGTACCTCTGATAAGAAGTACAGATTTTGTGTGCCCTTTAAGGTGCTTACTAAGCAAGCGGACTGTATTACATTTGTACGTATGTATGTATGCATGTGTGCCTACGTACGTATGTATACTTGAGTACGTATTGATTCTCCAGGCAGACTGTGTCTTTTTGATATGGCATAAGTACTTCGAGGAATGGTTTAATTGTTGGCATATTTGGGCACTTCATTTGGTCCACATGTTGCAAAATTGAAGAATATCGTATCATTGTATGGATAAAACAGAAATTAGTGTTATGTACGTATGTTTGTCTTTGTTTGTTTGTTTCGTTTACAAACTTGTTCCGTGCAAATGCCATTGCTGTCAAACCGGCCAATTTTAACGATATTTTCATATTCAATTTCGTGTGGCAGTGGCATTCGTCTACGCATTCCATTGAAAATTTCGAACAAATCAGTACTAACTGTACTCGAAAATCACAATTATCTTCACATATCACACACACACACACACACACACATTACTGGTTAGTAAACACTCTGCTGTATTTAAGTGTCCCCAGAGGTCTGACTTATTCAGACTACACTGTATTTCAGTGTCCCCAGAGGTCTGACTTATCCAGACTACACTGTATTTCAGTGTCCCCAGAGGTCTGACTTATCCAGATTCCACCGTACTTTAGTGTCCCCAGAGGTCTGACTTATCCAGATTCCACCGTACTTTAGTGTCCCCAGAGGTCTGACTTATCCAGATTCCACCGTACTTTAGTGTCCCCAGAGGTCTGACTTATCCAGATTCCACTGTACTTTAGTGTCCCCAGAGGTCTGACTTATCCAGATTCCACCGTACTTTAGTGTCCCCAGAGGTGTAACCCATTCGGATTATACCGTACTTTACTGTTAGGCTCAGTGTTTCCCCAAGAAAAAAATATAGGGGGGGAGGGGAGGTGGTCATTATGAATGTTTTGATGTATAATTATCAATATTGCTTTAACACTTAACACAATAATATTATAAATCTTTATTCTAACAAAAAAATTATTGTCACAGAACAGAGAATAAAGGGGGGGGGGAGTGCCCTGGTACCTCCCTTTGGGGAGAACCCTGTGCGCTCATAGTAAATTCTGTCCTAACCCTGGTCCATCTTATCCTCAGGTATCCTCACATTGCTGCTGCTAGCTCTTCTGCCCCTCGTTTGCGTCAGTTCAGATTTGGAGTGTTACATGTGCGCACCAACGACAAACTGTAGCTATGGTGACCACCCTACCCTACCAGGATACAGCGTCTTCAGCTGTTCACTTTCCTCCACCGAAAAGGAAAGTTGTGACACCATAACCGTGGAGGGCGAATACAACGATTGCACAATGTTTGTGTTCAACATCCAAATTCCACCGGCTCCCTGGGGTAGTTATTCCGTTACGACCAACCACGTTCACAAAACTGTAAATGAAAAGGAAGACTACGGGGCTATTATCGATGGAGAGTGTAAGAGGACTTACTCCTATGAAGCATTCCGCGATGCAGCTAATATTTTCATTTCTTGTCATTGTAACGCTTCACTCTGTAACCACGACATGAGGCTAACAATCGAGCCGGAGTTCCAGCCAACTCCAGCTTCAACTTTGCCGATCTTTGTTCCGTCCTCTTCTGCTATGCTACCAACTGAATCGAGTGAGGGAATCCCCCAGCATTTGGTTGCAGTCGTTACCATAGTGCCCATCCTGGCTGTTGCGATCCCAATTATCGTGGTTGTCATGGTAGCCATATTCTGCCTGTGTCGCTTCAAGCGTAAGCATGACCTGGAGGCGAAGTACAGCGACGAACTAGACTCGATTTCAAAGGACGGACTGGTTGTGGGTTTCATGGACATCACAGATGGTAAAAATGCACTATTCACCCGCGGTGAGGAGATCGTGGTGGATTCTCTTATTATCAACATCCAAGGGATGGTCGGAAGGGGAAGGTTTGGAACAGTTTGGGTCGGTCTGACCAAGAAGGACCCCATAGCCGTGAAGGTTTTCGGGCACAGGGACGCACAGTCGTGGGAAAACGAGTACAAACTCTACCAGCTGGCTTCAACGTCTCACCCATACATACTCCACTACATCGCGAGTGGTAGTGAAGGATCCGATCTCTCAGCACGACACTACATGGTGTGCGACTACTGCCCTCTTGGTTCACTCACTAAGTACCTGGAGGTTCACATCGTTTCCGTGCCAGTTGGACTCAATATCCTCAGATGCATTTCCTCCGCTCTGACCCATCTTCACAGTGAACATTACGTCAACAGCGAGGGAGAAGTGGCTGAGAAGGCTCCCATTGCTCATCGCGACATAAAGAGTTCGAATATTCTTCTCAAGAATGAGAAGGGAGAGTGTGTCCTGTCGGATCTCGGTCTGGCTGTGGAACTGAATCCAAATATGAAGCAAATGGAATTGGCTAATACTGGCCAGGTGGGATATACGGGAACATACACACACGCACGCACGCTGGCACACACACACACACACACACACACACACACACACACACACACACACACACACACACACACACACACACACACACACACACACACACACACACACACACACACACACACACACACACACACACACACACACACACACACACACACACACACACACACACACACACACACACAGACACATGCACACTGGCACATACACACACACACACACACACACACACACACACACACACACACACACACACACATGCACACTGGCACACACACACACACACACACACACACACACACACACACACACACACACACAGGAACACACACTGGCACATACACACACACACAGGAACACACACTGGCACACACACACAACGCACACACACTGGCACATACACACACACACACACACACAGAAACTCCTCATTGGTCTCCCAATTCACTTCTGTCACTCTGCACTTTGTTATTGTTTAGAATTTCATGTTGTTTGTTGTTTTCATGGACAGGTGGGAACCTACCGTTATATGGCTCCAGAGGCTCTGGATGCTCATGTGAACTTGAGCAACATCGAATCATTCAAGCAGATCGATGTGTACGCTTTAGCCCTTGTTATGTGGGAAGTACTATCACGCTGTTATTTGGAAGACTGTGAGTATGTAATTCTAGTGTGTGTACAGTAGGACCTCTACTAGTGTGTGTACAGTAGGACCTCTACTAGTGTGTGTACAGTAGGACCTCTACTAGTGTGTGTACAGTAGGACCTCTACTAGTGTGTGTACAGTAGGACCTCTACTAGTGTGTGTACAGTAGGACCTCTACTAGTGTGTGTACAGTAGGACCTCTACTAGTGTGTGTACAGTGGGACCTCTACTAGTGTGTGTACAGTAGGACCTCTACTAGTGTGTGTACAGTGGGACCTCTACTAGTGTGTGTACAGTGGGACCTCTACTAGTGTGTGTACAGTGGGACCTCTACTAGTGTGTGTACAGTAGGACCTCTACTAGTGTGTGTACAGTAGGACCTCTACTAGTGTGTGTACAGTAGGACCTCAACTAGTGTGTGTACAGTGGGACCTCTACTAGTGTGTGTACAGTAGGACCTCTACTAGTGTGTGTACAGTAGGACCTCTACTAGTGTGTGTACAGTAGGACCTCTACTAGTGTGTGTACAGTAGGACCTCTATTCGTGTGTGTACAGTAGGACCTCTACTAGTGTGTGTACAGTAGGACCTCTATTCGCGTGTGTACAATGGGACCTCTACTAGTGTGTGTACAGTAGGACCTCTAGTAGTGTGTGTACAGTGGGACCTCTACTAGTGTGTGTACAGTAGGACCTCTACTAGTGTGTGTACAGTAGGACCTCTACTAGTGTGTGTACAGTAGGACCTCTATTCGCGTGTGTACAGTAGGACCTCTACTAGTGTGTGTACAGTAGGACCTCTATTCGCGTGTGTACAATGGGACCTCTACTAGTGTGTGTACAGTAGGACCTCTAGTAGTGTGTGTACAGTGGGACCCTTACTAGTGTGTGTACAGTAGGACCTCTACTAGTATGTGTACAGTAGGACCTCTACTAGTATGTGTACAGTAGGACCTCTACTAGTGTGTGTACAGTGGGACCTCTTACTACTGTGTGTACAGTAGGACCTCCACTAGTGTTTGTACAGTAGGACCTCCACTAGTGTGTGTGCAGTAGGACCTCCACTAGTGTGTGTACAGTAGGACCTCTATTCGTGTGTGTACAATGGGACCTCTACTAGTGTGTGTACAGTAGGACCTCCACTAGTGTGTGTGCAGTAGGACCTCCACTAGTGTGTGTACAGTAGGACCTCTACTAGTGTGTGTACAGTGGGACCTCTACTAGTGTGTGTACAGTAGGACCTCCACTAGTGTGTGTGCAGTAGGACCTCCACTAGTGTGTGTACAGTAGGACCTCCACTAGTGTGTGTACAGTGGGACCTCTACTAGTGTGTGTACAGTGGGACCTCTTACTACTGTGTGTACAGTAGGACCTCCACTAGTGTGTGTGCAGTAGGACCTCCACTAGTGTGTGTACAGTAGGACCTCCACTAGTGTGTGTACAGTGGGACCTCTACTAGTGTGTGTACAGTGGGACCTCTTACTACTGTGTGTACAGTAGGACCTCCACTAGTGTTTGTACAGTAGGACCTCCACTAGTGTGTGTGCAGTAGGACCTCCACTAGTGTGTGTACAGTGGGACCTCTATTAGTGTGTGTACAGTAGGACCTTTACTAGTGTGTGTGCAGTAGGACCTCCACTAGTGTGTGCATGTTTGCTTTAAAAAATCAAATCCATGATTGTCTATAATGTAGTTTCTTGGTACTTCAAAGGCCAATCAAATTGTGTAATAGGCCCCACTGTCTGCAGTTGTAAGGCTTTAATTCAGTTGTGAGGCTTCAGCACAGCTGTATGGTTTGAGTTCACCTTGGGTATGAAACCTCTTATCCTCTCGTCCCAACAGACACTCCTGGGATTTATCGCATGCCATTCCAGGAGAGGGTGGGTGAGCGTCCAACGCTGGATGCAATGAAAGATGCCGTCGTGTTCGAACAGAGGAGGCCGGCCATACCCAAGGGATGGAGGAAAGATAAGGTGAGAGGGATCCACAAGCATGGTGTGTTCAACACAGCCATGCATGCATGTACGCACACACACAAACACAATACACACACACACACACACACCTCAAAACCAGTAGTATGAGGGGTCAGGACATGCTTAAGAGTCCACACACACACACACACACACACACACACACACACACACACACACACACACACACACACACACACACACACACACACACACACACACACACACACACACACACACACACACACACACACAAACACACACATCACACACACAAACACACACTCACACACACACACACACACACACACACACAATGTGCCATAACTTTTACTCCTCACCTTTCCTCTTGCAGGTCTTGGAGCCCTTGGCTGACACCATTGAAAGTTGCTGGGACTCCGATCCAGTGGCTCGTCTCACTGTTGACTGCATCCTCATGCGCGTCGAGAAAGTCATGGACAAGCTTCAACAACTCTCTCTCCAAACCGGAGGTGACAAGGCAGACAATCCAGAATTGCTGCCGAAGGGTTCTTCCACTAGCAGCAGTTCGACTGGGTCTCCTCCTCCGCCAGGAGATCTGCTCAACTTAACAATCGGAAAGGAGGTCTCCTAGCTCACCCCTCTGTGATCTCTAATTTGTAATCCCTGAATTCAGTTTTAGTTTTGGACACTATTTCCACCAGTAGAGCATTTAGTGTACATTGGTCAGTTTGTTTGCACACTGTTTGTATAATTATGTGCTGTCATGTGATTGTCACATTTCATCACACACCTGTTATTTGCATTTAGTGTACAGTGGTTGCTTTATTCATAATAATATACTGTTAGTTGTTATATGTCATGTGATAGTCACATGTCATCACACGTAATTTTGTGTTGTCTGCATTTGGTGTGCATATATGTTGTATTGTTTGCTTGGAGCAATCTTTCATGTGATAGTCATGTGATAGTCATGTTCCTTGTACACAAGTATGTGTTGTTTGTTATTTCTCCGTCCGTTCACAAGTGTCGCAAACCTCTTTGTAGCAAACACTCGTTTGTTCCCGTATTTGCATATTCAGTGTACGCTTAAGAGTAAATTAAAATTATACCAACTCTCTCTTCCCAATCACACCTAATCGTAACATATTATTGCATTATAACCCTTCCTTCAACCTGTGTGGCTCATATTTCTCCATAATTAATATTAATTATAATTATAATTATTATCCATTAGTGTATTGGTGCATGCATTTATTATGCACACACTGCCCATATGAATGACGCATTGTATTCCATATCATTATTGTAGTACATATGTATACATGTAGTTGAATCATTTTGTATCATCGAGTTTGTATTTGATTTTTCTGTATTATTATTGCTAAATTGATTAATACCATTTCAATATACACTAATACTCAAATTATACACCATACGTGTAGTATACTGTAAGTGGTAGGAATATAATATGCATACATACATATACATGTACACATAAGAACATCAGTATTTTATTATGTCATGTTTGGATAAGTAGAATTTCTGATAAGTGGAAGGTTTTAGTTTACCTCTTAGAGATTCAACTTATCCAGACTCTACTGTGTATAGATAAAAATT
>OZ026558.1:4373968-4388968 GCA_964020155.1 Chondrilla cf. caribensis | reverse complement strand
GCGTACTAGAAAACATAAACAACAAACACAACACTAACTACATATGTACCTCCAGTACAAGTACATACGTACGTGCGTACATGTATAGACAAGTGTGAACAAAGTACATATACGTATGTGAATATGTAGTTGGGTGCAATTAGATACACTACGTAAGTATGTACATACATACGTATGTAACTAGTTGTATGGAAACATTCCCATGTGATCATGCATGGGAAAAGGGGGCTTTTAGTGGGTTCTATCAATTTTTTGCTGTTTTTGGTATCATTAGAACGCATTTGTGATACTTAGTAACACAGTTTCTGGCGGCATACAGAAAACACGGCACCTGGTGTGGAACACGGGAAAACATCAGAGGCAGTTGGATAATTATCTAATTGAGCTGAAACTTTACAGAACTACAGAGAGACAGAATCGAAGTAGATTTATGAGGATAAAATTCCAAGCATGTGAGGAATATTCGTGTTTGCACAACATACTCATAAATATGTCAACTCATTGAAAGCCCCCTTTTCCTCTGTATGGTCACAAATGGTTTAGTGCAATCACGTATGTGCGTAGAATGTGTACACATGCATGATACACATACTGTATGTACTCCCACACACTCACACACATACCATACATACGTATACGTACATACATATGTACATATATGCATGCACATACATAGGTACACACACGCATGCACACACACACACACACACACACACACACACACACACACACACACACACTCACCATACTCGAACAAGTTCACGCTGTAGTTTGACCATATACATGTAGGCAACTTCGTCATTCTTCCTATTTTTTCTGGTCTGCATCTTCTCCATCCGTTTCCTAAAAGCGATGTAAGGATTGTTCCCAGTTGTGCCGTCTCTCCTGTCTGTCTTGATGGATGGGATCAGAGAATGTCCCTGTCGAAGTCGTTTCGACAGCCAGTAATCGTACACTGCCACCACGAGGTCCGGATTGCCCTTCAGTAAACCCTGCGCTTCAGATTCCGTCAGTACCTGTCGGACAAGACAATATATTGTAGACCGTATTGAACTGAACAGAACATATGTACGTATGTACTGTGTGTGTGTGTGTGTGTGTGTGTGTGTGTGTGTGTGTGTGTGTGTGTGTGTGGTTATTTGTGGTGTTTTTAGCTGTGTATGAAATGTTTGATCCAGTACACACACACACACACACGCACGTGCACACACACACACAGTCACATTTCAAAGAGCTGTAAAACTAACCGTGTTTCCACTTCCTTTTTCTAACTTGTCCATCATCAGTTCGAACTGACTGGGAGAGATTGGCTGAAGGTAGAAGGAAGTAAACAGTGTGAACATACAAAAATGCTGAGTCGGCTGGTCAAGCAGTGTGAACAGGTCATAAAAGAACATAAACAGCTTCTAAGCCATGAGTCTACCAACAGAGTCATATTGATGGATACCAAGGGGTCGATGTGGTGGTCTGGGTGGACACTAGGGGTCAATGTGGTGGTCTGGGTGGACACTAAGGGGTCAATGTGGTCGTCTGGGTGGACACTAAGGGGTCGATGTGGTGGTCTGGGTGGACACTAAGTGGTCAATGTGGTTGTCTGGGTGGACACTAAGTGGTCAATGTGGTCGTCTGGGTGGATACTAAGGGGTCGATGTGGTGGTCTGGGTGGACACTAAGTGGTCAATGTGGTCGTCTGGGTGGACACTAAGGGGTCAATGTGGTGGTCTGGGTGGACACTAAGTGGTCAATGTGGTCGTCTGGGTGGACACTAAGGGGTCGATGTGGTGGTCTGGGTGGACACTAAGTGGTCAATGTGGTCGTCTGGGTGGACACTAAGTGGTCAATGTGGTCGTCTGGATGGACACTAAGGGGTCGATGTGGTGGTCTGGGTGGACACTAAGTGGTCAATGTGGTCGTCTGGGTGGACACTAAGGGGTCGATGTGGTGGTCTGGGTGGACACTAAGTGGTCAATGTGGTCGTCTGGGTGGACACTAAGTGGTCAATGTGGTCGTCTGGGTGGACACTAAGTGGTCAATGTGGTCGTCTGGGTGGACACTAAGTGGTCAATGTGGTGGTCTGGGTGGACACTAAGGGGTCGATGTGGTGGTCTGGGTGGACACTAAGGGGTCAATGTGGTGGTCTGAGTGGACACTAAGGGGTCAATGTGGTCGTCTGGGTGGACACTAAGGGGTCATTGTGGTCGTCTGGGTGGACACTAGGGGTCAATGTGGTTGTCTGGGTGGACACTAAGGGGTCAATGTGGTGGTCCAGGTGAACACTAGTTCAATGTGGTTGTCTGGGTGGACACTAAGGGGTCATTGTGGCCTTCTTACCCTGTCTTTGGATTGAGCTTTCAGCCACTCCTCGTCTTCACTGTCCATGTCGTAGTCGGGATGTTCCTCTTCAGTCCCCAGACCTGAGTTGGAGAAAAGCGGTCAAACTTTCAGAATAATATCAGATCATGAAAGCATGGTTCACTCAGTACAGTCTACAATGATGGAGAGATCTCAACATGTGGGTAGATTATAGAGGTTCACACAGTACAGTCTACAATGATGGGGAGATCTCAACATGTGGGTAGATTATAGAGGTTCACTTAGTACAGTCTACAACGATAGGGAGACCTCAACATGTGGGTAGATTATAGAGGTTCACTCAGTACAGTCTGTAATGATGGGGAGATCTCAACATGTGGGTAGATTATAGAGGTTCACTCAGTACAGTCTACAATGATGGGGAGATCTCAACATGTGGGTAGATTATAGAGGTTCACCCAGTACAGTCTGTAATGATGGGGAGATCTCAACATGTGGGTAGATTATAGAGGTTCACTTAGTACAGTCTACAATGATAGGGAGACCTCAACATGTGGGTAGATTATAGAGGTTCACTCAGTACAGTCTACAATGATGGGGAGATCTCAACATGTGGATAGATTATAGAGGTTCACTCAGTACAGTCTACAATGATGGGGAGATCTCAACATGTGGGTAGATTATAGAGGTTCACTCAGTACAGTCTACAATGATGGGGAGACCTCAACATGTGGGTAGATTATAGAGGTTTACTCAGTACAGTCTACAATGATGGGGAGACCTCAACATGTGGGTAGATTATAGAGGTTTACTCAGTACAGTCTACAATGATGGGGAGATCTCAACATGTGGGTAGATTATAGAGGTTCACTCAGTACAGTCTACAATGATGGGGAGATCTCAACATGTGGGTAGATTACAGAATACACATTGCCACAATATGAGTAAATACACAGGTAGGTACGTACATACTGTACAAGTAGTCACACAGCAAACATCACATGTTGCCCAAATTCTCACCTGACACTCGAATCAATCCATCGGGCATGGCAACATCTTGCCTGTAGTACTTTGTGTACGTGGGCAAATTCTTGGTCACGTCTGGGATCGGGATGAAGGAGGCACCATGCGAGCCGTAATACTGTCGTGTTTGGATCGCCTCCCGAAGATGACGCTCCTGTGGAGAGATATGTATGTACGTATGCAGTATAAACTGGCTCCCATACACTAGTATACATTCAGACCTCTCCACAACACCACCCTTGGTAGTGCTCCCATACACTAGTATACAGTCAAACCTCTTCACAACACCACCCTTGGTAGTGCTCCCATACACTAGTATACAGTCAGACCTCTTCACAACATCACCCTTGGTAGTGTTCCCATACACTAGTATACAGTCAGACCTCTCCACAGCACCACCCTTGGTATGTACGTATGCAGTATAAACTGGCCAATAACATGAACACATCTACTGCTTTGATCGGGAAAAGGCATATTCAGTGGAGCCTTGATAATCTGACATCTCTATAATCCAACATTCTTCATAGCCCAACCACATTCCCAGACACAGTCATCATTATACATAGACCGTACTACTATAAAACCTCCATAATCTGACACTGCCCATTGAGTGACGGATTATCAAGGCTGATCCTGTATGAGCACATCTGATCAGACAGTTGTTGATTGGTTGGTTGGTTGGTTGATTGATTGGTTGGTCGGTCGGTTGGTTGGTTGATTGATTGGTTGGTCGGTTGGTTGGTCGGTTGGTTGGTCGGTCGGTTGATTGGTCGGTTGGTTGGTCGGTCGGTTGATTGGTCGGTTGGTTGGTCGGTCGGTTGATTGGTCGGTTGGTTGGTTGGTTGGTTGGTCGGTCAGTTGGTCGGTCGGTTGGTCGGTCGGTCGGTCGGTCGGTCGGTCGATTGGTTGGTTGGTCAGTTGGTTGGTTGGTCGGTCGGTCGGTGGTCCGTTGGTTGGCTGGTCGGTTGATTGGAATATCATTTACTCCGGGTGAGCTTTTATCCACAAGGGCTACTATACTAGGTGCCCAGCAAACTTAATGGTGCAAAAAGCTACAAAGAGTGCTGAGGGAACTTAACACCTCTAACACAGACATACGTCACAGATTCTCGTTAACCTGCCAAACCATCCCATCTACCATCACTTCGGAACGTGAATTCATTTCTGCACATAATTACAACTTAGACAGTCCACCAAATTCATTGATCTGTACCTTTTATTAATGAATTGTGGTAGATCAATGAGAATACATTGTATCAATCAAACACATAATTTGGATTAGAAGTAAACAGGTTTTTGAGTAGGTTCTGTGCACACACATTGAATTAGTTCGTGAAATAGAGTAAAAAGGAGACTGAGATCACAAAGAGATCTCATTTTGGAGTGGAAGCGAGATAAGTGTAGCATATCTTGCTCATAAAGAGAGAAAACATCATTTTGTACTGAAACAAGATTTAAAACTGCTGCTCTAGCTTGTACACAAAGAGTTGATGATACAGATACAAGTAATGCACGTTTCTCTCGTATATTTGATCACGAACGACCGGTTTTGCCAGATTTTGAAGGAATGCATGAGACGCCATTTTTCAAAATGGCTACCATAAATCATCTTTTCTAAATCGCGACAAAACTCACAGATTCTTCTTCTTTTTCCATCCCAGTGGGCATCTGAGATACCGAACGATTGATAGCGACATATTCCGCCAAATCCGGGATGTCCTCACTCCTATATATCGGCAAGGCCCTGGTGGAATCCAGAGCACGTGCCCTGAATTTACTCATAATGGCTGACCCTAAGGGCGAGACAGGGGTCCAAAAACGCCTCTTTCTCTACCTTTATTCGGAACAGATTCTTTCCATAGACTTCTCAAATGTAGTAGAATAGTTGAAGGTTTCAAAAGTTCTGTCAAAATACTGTTTAACTCGTTATGCACTGAGATATTCGTCTTTACCTAACTCCTATGCGAGGTCCCGAAGACAGTTCGCATCCGCTACCGCCATTACGGTCACAAGCCAAGAAATGTACAGGAAGCGCGTCCTATACGGAATTCCGTAAAACATTGTATAACAACAGAATGGTAAATTCCCACGGAAACATAGAAAACAAGGCGCCGTACTAGCTATAGTTTAGCTGTTTCTAGCAGAAATATTCTCTACTCGCGTTTCTGGAGAAAAGAGAGACTGACAGTAATAGTGAGTGAGAGAGTTACAAACGGTATCACTTACAGTACTAAAAAGCTTTGCATAAAGGCACACAGTAGAGTGTGTCTCTAAACTGCTGGTGAAGGGATGCTGTCTTCTTCATCACAAATATCATTCCCGCTGTCTTCATTCTCGGGTAAAAGGCCTTTCGCTTGCTGTATCTTCTCAAAGGCTTGTTCGAAAGCCGTCAACAACTTTTGTCGACTGGAACAGAACGGATTCGAAGCACATAACGTTATTGTGTGATAGTACCTGTTCAACAAGTACAGTAGAATCCCACTTGTAGACCACATCAGCAATAGGACCACTATTTCCAAGTCCCAGGAATCCCTTTAATGTATTATTCTACATACAGCATCAGCTACAACAACAATCCTGTTATAATGGCAAGGAAAGCAAAGAACCCAGGGAACTTGGTAGAAGGTCTGATTGTACGTATGTACATCATGAAAGTAAACCCTTGATAATCCAACTGTATGTGGTTACAATTCCTGATAATCCAGCAAACCACTATAATTATTATGTACACTAAGAACCCTTGATAATCCACCGCTACAACAGAGATTCCTATTTAACCAACCCGCCTACGTATGTACTAGTTTGACACACGATAAGTGTCTCTCATGGACCGATCAGAGAGTTTCAAGGCATGGTAGAGATTTGGAGAAGACTCTGCTGTGGGTGGGCTACATGGTGAGATCTAACTCACTCTTTGACTCCCTTCTTCTTGTTCTTGTTCACGGCTGACATGAAGCTGGCCATTCCCTCCGACAGCGGTCTCATGGAGGCTTCCTCGACATAACTGAACGAGGTGTCTCCTAACCACTTCACCCAATGCTACACACAGAAGGGGAATAAACAGAACAGTGCATGATAAGCAGGAACCTGTTGAGTACACACACCATGCCTCATGATCTGCAAGTATTCTTTGTGTACTTCTACTTACAATGAAGTCTAGTTGATCCACCATTGCTTAATTCGTCAATTTTTTTATCCACCATAATCTCCCAGAACCAACGTACGTACATACGTACGTATGTAACACACAAACAGTGATGATTACACAATTAATCGTCTAAACTTGTTAATCCACCATACTCGTAAATCAGCCAAAATTCTCAAAAATAAATTACGGCAGATAAAAGGAATTCACCGTACTCCCTTTATCCTTTCATCTATCCATTGGAAACTTTGTTATTGGTTGTTTACCATAGCGGCCATATACGTACGTGAATGAAGGCTTGCCCAGTCACAATAGGATTCCTAATGTAACATAACCCAACCTACACAATGTACGTACGTACACACGTAAATTGAATTCTTGTCAATTGGCCACTGATTTATCCACTACACCCATTTATCCGCCATCTTTTCTGTGTTACTGTAGAAATTCATTTATGAACGTATGTACATACGTACATACATACCATGGGTGATAATTACCTGGTAATTTCCCAAACCTGCTTGTCTAGGACATTTCCCTGTCATTAACTGTGATGGATTGATTAAAGTTTGCTGTGTGCATGTGTGCTAGTGTTAAGAGGGAGTCAAACAGATAAAAAGCCCTTAAGCTTTCCATTCAAACTAACTATTATAATGCTGTCTTTTTGGATTGAGGTCTGATGAAGTGGGAGTGGTTTTGGATTGAGATCTGATGAAGTGGGAGTGGTTTTGGTCATGTCCACTCAATTGCTGTCAGTGATTAATCAATTTATCAATCGTTTATTGTGTACTGAAAATCACTTTGAAAATTAAAGGCGACTCTCATCACTAGATCACACCCAGACATCCATAGCAGGTTCAACATACGTACATACATACGTACGTACATATGTATTATGTACGTACACATATTACAGTACTGTATGTACATACATGTACGTAGATACACACATTGAATATACGCATACACACTGTTGGCTTCATGTACGTACATACGTACATACATACGTATATGCATATACGTACGTATGCATAAGTACATACCATACGTATGGTATTATAGATACATACACAAGTATGCACACACACACATGCACACACACACACACACACACAAATACATCTATACATATTTACATATGGTGAATGGCCTGGAATCTGGAAGGCCATACAATTCTACAGTCCAATTACAACCCAGGTGTGAACACTATCACTGGCTGTCCCCGAAGCCAATTAATCTATCACACAGAGCCTTTGTAACAAGATACTGGTACAAAATAGCTATGACACACATGTATGGATAGACAAAATACGAACACATGCACACACACACACACACACACACACACACACACACACACACACACACACACAGACACCACACACACACACACACACACACACACACACACACACACACACACACACACACACACACCACACACACACACACACACACACACACACACACACACACACACACAGACCTTGCTTCTTAATCTATCAAAAGGCTTTGCAATATGATATCAGAACAGTTTCCCAAGGTTGTGCTATATACACTATCATTATTGTTATCACACATATATGCATGTACATACGTACGTATGTACACACATACACATTATCACACACAATACACACACACACAACACACACACACACACACACACACACACACACACCTTGCTTTTTGCTGCCGGTTTCTGTCTTATTTCCTCTGCTGGGCAAATAACCCCTGGCCAAAATGGTAGATTTTTCCCTCTCGCCCAAACAAGTGACCCGATGTCAAACGTAAGCTCTCTCAGATCACTCACCCCAACTCCTTCCGGGAAGTAAGTCTCTGCAGTGTCATATTCCAGCTCTTCCTGGTGTGAGTGACTCCTCTTTGGTAAAGGAGTGGGGCCCTCCTCCGAACCCGAGCTTCTCTTGGTCTTCTTTGTGGTCATTTTAACCACGGTCTTTTCTGCAGGTGGTCTTGCTTCCATGACAACACTCTTACGTGGTCTAAGGCCCAGAAAAGTTCGATCCAAGGGTGATATTTCATAAAATGCTTTATCATGCTGTTCAATGGGTACAGGAGGACTCTCTGTTGACTCCAGTGGAGATGTACACTCTAGACTCATCAGATCTTTCGGTTTTTCTGGGATCGTAGTGTAGTGGAGCGTCTTTGCTGCAACTCTGGGTACATGGTGGGCGGTGCTGCCACACCCCCCACCAACCACAACGTTATCGTCCTGGGAACCATCCATGACCGAAAAAGCGTTACTCTTCATTTTCTGCGGATCAACAGGTATGCTGACCCAATATTCACTGAGGGCGGGTGAGGACACCAACTCGGCTTGCAAACTACGCTTCTTGTGGGGGGGCCTCCGTTTTGCTGTCCTTGTATCTGCATCGGGCGATGCCTGTGGAACTGTACTCAACTGCTTGAGAGGGATACTGATGGGCATTTTCCCCACCCTGTGCTTGAGTCTCTGTTCATTGATGATGTTTCCTCTGTCGTGCGAGCGTTTCCGAATGGATTTGAGCGAAAGTGAGACCAGTAACGGTTCACTCTCCTCCTCCCCTATCTCACTGTCCTCGTTGACATTTGAATCCTCTTCGGAAGAGGAAGAAGAAGAATCTGAGGTACTTGAGCTCGAGGTACTGCTTGAAGACGATCCAGGACTCGAAACAGACATCGAAGAGGACTTGGAAGTTTCAAATGAATCAGGATCGAGTTTGAGCTCCAGTTTGTCCCCATCTTCTGTGCCTATCTCTACTGACCCTTCCTGATGTGATTGTTGCACTGCTCCCTGGTTCTTCCCTGGATTCTCTCCCTGCATCGCATGCAACTCTTCACTGCCCATTGGAGCAGGTTGGTTTTGTTGATACTCGAAGGACAGATGTCTGCGTGTTGCATCGGAACTAGCTGATCTCAGTGGTGCAAGACTTCGAGGTAGAGGCTCAGGGTCGTGTTCATGCCCCATATTATCCTGCATAAAGGGGAAGTGATAGGGAATTTCCCCGATATTGTGGGCACGGTCATCACCCGGCATACTAAAGTTACCACTGCTGGGTTCACGGTGTGGTGGTAATGGTGTGAGGGATGCTGTAGGATGACTCATGGTGTTCTCCTGCACTGACAAAGAGGGTCTCAAGGTAGATGAACTTGGTCCGAGTTGCTCCGAGTGAGAATCAAATGCACATGACTGATTGCTATCGCCCGGGATATCGTGAGCGGGGTTTGAACCCCTGGTCCACGGAACAGAGGGGAATCTCTGATCACCTTCAGGTGTGCCGTGGGTGGCAACCCTGGGCCACAAGTGTTGTGGTTGAGTGGGATGAGTCAACCCGTACTGCATGGCTGTAGGTTGAAGTAGAGGTTGATGAGAATGACTCTGCTCAAACTGCTGTGAGAATGGGTACAGCTGTTGAAAACCGATTTGTTGTTGTTGTTGTTGTTGTTGTTGTTGATGATGATGGTATAGCTGTGATTGTTGTTGTTGATGCACTTGTGATGTTTGTTGTTGTTGTTGGTTGTAGTAGTGATGATTAGATTGTGGCATCATCTGGGGTTGTGGCAGCAAAGGTGGAAATCTTGGTTGTTGTTGTTGTTGTTGTTGTTGTTGTTGTTCCTGCTGCCAGTTGAGGGGAGGCTGGGGTAGAAATGGTGCCCTCAGCTGGTGTAGCTGGTGATGATGGTCATGGTGGTGAGGTAAAGGAGAGTTATTCCTGGGAATAAGTAATGTCTCTGGATCGATATCAAGATGCTTCCTTGCGTAGTGGCGCCTGCGAGAGGATCTTTCGACAGACTTGGTTGCTTGGGGTAACAACAAACCGTCCTCTGTGTCGTCAACGCATTCGTCTTCTTTCCTCAAGCCGGAGAAATATTCAATTTTGCGCTCCTGCGCATGACAGACATGGTGAATTTCCACCGCTTGGTTGCCAGGGAAGGAAGGCAGGGGGAAGAGTTCCTCGGGGCTGGCCCTCTCGTCCGTCACGACATCCGGGTTGAAGTTGAACACTTGCTCTACTTTGAAGGGACACTTGAGGCCACATTTGCATGTCTCCTTGGCTAGGATGTGGGTGTAAACCTCGTCAATACTCCTCAACTTGCACAAATCCGGCCTGCATGAAGCAAGCAAGAAATAAATCATTCACACATACATACGTACCATCATACACGTGTACATACGTATAGTAGAACCTGTCTACAGTGGTCAAACCTAGTCTGGCGTAGCCCACCCTTGATCTGCCATTTTATTTTGTTCGGGTGGAAAGGTTCTGGTCTGGTCTGGGACCTACGTATTTCTGTACCACGGCGCAGGAATTCATGCGCCCAATCAGTTTGCAGAACACCTTTTAGACGCATAAAAACATGAACGACTAATGGTGGTTCATTTCAAGTATAGAAGTGTAGTTTGACTATTGTTGACTGTCTAAATCCGTGAAAACCACCCGTTTACGTAAATTCAGTCGGCGCTATCTATCTTTCTGTGTCAAATCGGGGGTAGCGGTCTCCCTTTTGCAACAAATCTAATAAAAAAATATGGCTGTAAGCTTCCGAATTCACAATTCTTCTCTATTTTGGAATTGTAATTGCTGCACAAAGCCAACAGGACTCTTCCGAGACAACACATCCTTCGCTAACCGTTGTGCATGAGTGAAGTTACCCCCTTAGAATATGCAATAAGGTGTGATATATTTACGATTTGTCATCGTCAACTCCGCCTCCCAGTAAAGAAATAGGCTCCAGACCAGACCAGACCCTTTCTCCGCCCCAACAAAATAAAATGGCGGATCAAGGGTCGGCTACGCCAGACTAGGTCAACCCTGAGACCTGAAAAAGTGGTTGTTGTTGAATTGTACACTATAGATCCTTTTGGGACTTAGTAACCTGGCTGTTATAGAGAGGTGGCCTGTATACTCAGGCTGGATTGTGCACTATAGATCCTTTTGGGACTTAGTAACCTGGCTGTTATAGAGAGGTGGCCTGTATACTCAGGCTGGATTGTGCACTATAGATCCTTTTGGGACTTAGTAACCTGGCTGTTATAGAGAGGTGGCCCGTATACTCAGGCTGGATTGTACACTATTAGATCCTTTTGCACATTGAGGTACACATGTACACAGAGCGTGGATTGAAAGGTGACCTGGAAATGTATTATATCATACTGACTGTTCCAAACTCAAAATCCACGCATTTACACACGACGTGGATACTTGAGGGTATAATTTTTAAATTCGAATTGGGACTGCACCGAATCACATAGGCTCTGCCATCACCAAAGAGAAAGGAATATACTAGGCCATGGTATCTAGGGTCTATGATGGAGGAGACACAAAACTCACGTCAAATACTCAACACGTCCGCCTTCGACAAGCCTTTTCCATCCTTGCGGTACGGGGATGGAAGAGGAAGTTACATGTACGGGAGGCATCCAGTTCCCTACCGAAATATCAAGTTGCTGTCCGTGTTTACTGACGCACGACCAGAGAATCTTCGCCGTCGGATTTACGGTCGAATTGGACGAATTTCGATTTTGATCGTTTACAAAATGGAACTGGAAATTGGACTTGGACTTGGAGTGACGTCACTTTTTGTACCATTTTTCTCGTGTACATGGAGGACGAATTCTCTGACCGAGGAGGGGATAAGTTACCCCATATCACTCTACGCGAACTACTCTTGTCTGTCAATTTGCTGTCCTACGAAGCTGCCTTGTTGCAGCACGGAGCAGACGATGTCGAGCAACTGAAATACCTGGAAGACGATCTCTTCGAATCCCTCTGTGAAATAGTTGGGTTGAAATCAAAACCTCTGCATCTCTTACGATTTAGGAAAGCCCTCGGACGAGACACATCACACTTTTCTTTCGTCTCAAAGGCAGATGATGTCCCTCAGAGCCGCTCACTCGAAGAGAAGACTCATTCAAGCCAAATTTCTGGCAACCCGCCGGGGTATCTTGAACAGAACGTCCCCCAATGTATGGTGAACAGCGTGTCAGCGTCACAGGGTTCTTCTTTGACAATACACGCCCCTCCGATTGTCAACTCATCAGCAAACAGTCAGACATTGGTCTTATCCACAAATGTACTTAACTATACCTCTGTTCATGGGATGAACCCGGGCTCCCATGAGAACACATCTGGTATGGTCACCAATGGCAATAGTGGAAACTTTGTCGAAAGCCAATCTCTACAGTCATTCAGCATTCTTCCCCAGAACTCTTTACAGCCTCAGATCAATTCTCCGAACGTAAATGAAGTGACCTGTGATGAATCTTATGATGTAAACTTTTGTCTCCCGGCTTATCTACACCCAAAGTCAAACACTTCCGATTTCTCACAGCTGGTCGACGAAGCCACACCAGTTCAGCAGAGTCTTGGTTCCTCCCCGATATCTCCCATGATATGGGATCAGAAACGTGCTGAACTCATACGGACCGCTGCTGCCATATATGGCAAGAAAACAAATTCTCGGAAAACAGGAGAATTGACCAGCCATGAAGCTAACGTGAATGAAGCATCTGCCCAACTCTGTCTTAGAGATCCAACACTTCTTGTAAGACGAGAGGAACTGTTTATTTTGTCAAGGAGAGCTGTACGAGAGGGAGGATTTTCTTATGTTCATGGATTTTCAAGGTCAAAACATGTCTCGGGATCCCGCAGTGTCGGTGGAGGTGAAACTGAGGAAGGTATACCAGAAAGTGTTGTTCCGAAATCAGTTAGAGAGAGACGGAAGCAACGACTGGAAGAACTTGAGAGACTCATCAGCAGGAACAAAGAAGAACAAGAAACTAAAATGTCTGCCCTTGATCAGGCACAAGAAATGCGTGATTTCAGTCAGGCGTTTCAGCTACAAACGGAAATAGAGGCATTGGGAAACGTCTGCCTGACACTTGAGACTGAATACAACCAGCTGAAGAGGAGACAGAAACGCTCCGACCGCTACTTCGAGAATAAGGCCAAACGTCCTGCAACAGAAGAATCACAACCAAAGGATAGTACTGCTTATGGCAAAAAAATGATCATTCTTACTCCTCCATCTCACCCTGCCATTTCACTTCCAGTATCTCAGCTTCCACCCACAATCATCCCAACACATGATGGGGAAATAAATCTGCAAGACTCCCAAATATTTCAAGACAGCCACAGTAGTGTGAACACACTTGTGTCTCTTGTCACAGAAGTCTCAGAATCTACAAGTGAACTAGTTGATAAATTTCTCACTGTTTCCTCTACCAGCTCAGAAAGCTAACTTCTTCAGCATAATCTCCACATACCATCAGATATATTAGTTTAGCTGAAGTCGGCAAACATGTACCAATTCTCCAACAAGTTGAGAATACTACTTTTATTTGTAATTCAATAATTTATTCAATCTTTTTCCTCCTATGTGATTCAAATGTAGGATGTTTGTTTTGTGTTTTTGTTGTTTAACATTGCTATTGACTATACAATGTCATACATACATTGTATAACGGACATATCTATTATAATGATAATATTATTATACTAATTTTTAGTTTTATAGTGTTCAGTGCAATATTATACCCTGCTTGCACTAGCCCTGTTCTCGTAACTGAGCTAGTGCAAACAAAGTAATATTGTGTCAGTTTATAAGATGCAACACTGAGTAGGGAATATAATACAGTCTAAATATAATACTAGAGGGGTGAAAAGAGATGAGAGAATATGCAAAAGTGCCAGAGTGGAGAGGTTGAAGATGCATGCCACTGGCTGCTGCAGTGTCATGCTTGGGACCATATTGGACAGCCTCAGACATTGAGAGACTTACGTACGTGAAGGGACAACTGTGGAGCAACGGACTGCGGTTAGTCTATCTAATAGCATATTCATGCAAATAACAGTATTAGGCGATGTATTAGCTCTATGTGGTGTGCCCGTTTTAAATTGTAATTTAGTATATTTATTGATATTCCAGTTATCATTGTATCTTGTGGAGTGCTACTTTGGACCCCTCCGTGTTCTAGCATAGATACTCTATGGTTCTATATAGCACCTTCTGGTGTGGTGCACTTTGGTATTGATTGATTGATTTATATATAATGTGTTCATACACATAACCGCAACAATGAATTTATTCTATAATGTATATTGCGCGAAATAATAATATATAGATTTCATGCGCTGAATTTCCACCGAACATAGTAACTTTAGCGAAAATTCTTTTGAACCTAAGAAAGACGTCCAAGTAATTCGAATTCGGGGATCGGCAGCCCCACAAGTTTTTAAATTCGAATTACTTGTTTACCTTAGACAGTATACTGAAGCTATATAGGATCATCTATATTAAAACCCTTTAATTTCACTTTTAGTCGAACAGTTGAGTTAGGTCATGGATTAAATGTTAATGCGAAATAGTAATTTTAGCTGAGGAAGTAATAGTACATCCTCTGGTGTCGCTGGTTTTACATAATAATGTGTCCAGACGAATGCTGGTGCATGGATGTTAGAGGGTTAATTATATTATAATCAAACATCTTAATTCCATGCACCAGCATTCGTCTGTAC
>OZ026558.1:4336468-4371468 GCA_964020155.1 Chondrilla cf. caribensis | reverse complement strand
TATTTGAGACAGGAAACAGGTAACAAGTCTTGGAAAAAGGGTGAAAATTTGCATATTTCAATTCTGTCATCTTTACTATTGAATATACATTATTTGTTGCATTATAATTATGTATGTAAATTATATATTTAATCTGCTTTGCATAATTATAATTAAGTCCTATGCAGTAGGTATTAATTTTTCGATCTGACAGTTGATAGGCTTACTATTTGGCTTTTATAATGTATTAAATTGACAATAATGTTCATTTGTCCATAAAATATATATTACAACCATCAAGTATTAATAGTAAACCCAGGCGGAGGCTAGTGGTGATATGAATAGTGGTGTTGCACATTCCAAGGCCTGAGGTGCTGACAGGGGAGCCGTGAGCCATGCGCTGGACTCTTTCTGGGTGCAGGCTTGTAAGCAGGCACAATCTCACAGATCTGTTGTCCTAGAGAGAATGGCAGAGAACTGAACATCTGCTACTGGAGAGTTCCAGGCCTTTTGTTTAGAGGCTGTACGGCCCAGTGGTGGGTGGCAAGAATGATATACAAGTCCAACCCATTTGTCCAGAGCAACAGCTTGAATAGATGGTAGAGTTTGGTCCATGCCTGCTGGTAGGATGGCACTGGAGACTGGAATGCTGCCAACAGCTGAAGCCATGTGACAGAGGGTGCCAGCATAGCAGCAATCCAAATTCCCAACCCCCCACTGTTAATAGGAATATATAAGTGTAGGTTATCGCCCTAGGACGAGTCACTTCGCCGTTTTAGAAACCTAGGGATGTTGCGTAATCACCGAGGGCGGAGCCCGAGGTAATTACGCAGCATCCCGAGGTTTCTAAAGGCGAAGTGATTCGTCCGAGGGCGATAACCGACTTATACTAGCGAGTCCAAATTATTATTCTGATGTCATAATATTGCGTAACCAATGGCGCCTAGAGGTTGTATACATTAATGCGGCACCGAACGCGCGCTTTCAAAGTCATCGTTTCCACAAGCGGTTTGTTTACTGTTCTCGCTCATCGCATATCAAATTGAAGCCCTAAAGGAGATCTTTTCAAAGATACTGGTAAGGAATGCTGATTTGTTAAATACCGAGAGTATCGCCTGTGTAAACATTATAATAACGAATTTTCAACCCTGTTTGACATAGTGCGTAATGTTTACTATGCGATATTGGGATATTAGGGGATAGAGAATCTTGAATTTAGCACACTTTAGTGATGGCTTTAGTAAAAATTTGTGGTAATGGTTTTGAAATTTTAACATCAGTAAATTCTTTCAAATTACTTTTGCCCCACATATTTCCATGCAGAATCTGATAGAATGGCTGAGAGTCTATTTCCTGGCAAACACACTCGATCATTACGACTGACTACCAGGAATATCACAAATTGCCACATAAAAGCTATCCCAGTCAGTAAAATTACAAATGGTTTAGTTGTTGAGCTAATAAGATTCCAGAAGTTGAGAAAGCAGCCCTTGAGAATGATACTGAAATGGCTGGAGCTATTATTTGGAAATAATTGGCCTGAGAATGTACCTGCTGAACTCACTCTTTTGAAATCTCTTTCTGTTCTCTATCAAAAGCATCGTAAACTTGTTATCAGCCGGAATTTAGAAAAGCTTAATAGTTTCTGTTCATCTCCCTACTGCATTCCCAAGACTAAACAGCCTAAAGCACCACACATACGTGACAGTGTACATTGTAACTCAAAAAGGCATTCATTGCTACGGCACCAGGAACACCAAGCTTATCAGCAAACCATTAGAGATCTTGCAGATGAATTGCATTCAGCTCTACATGATACAGAATTACTTCGATCAAAGGTCAAAACTGCAGAAAAAATACTTGGTCATACCAATGTACGGAACATTCGCAAGCGTGAGAGAAGGAGGGATGCAGTAATTTCTACACAGAAGAAACATATTACCAGGCTGAGTGCTGAGAACAAAGTACTCAAGGCTACAGCAAGAAAACATGCTCAGCGACATGACAGACAAATAAAGGCATTGAAAGATAAATTACTCCATCAAAAATCCGCGACCCAAAAAAAAGTGAAGAAATATAAGTCCAGATCGCAACGTTTGAAATTGAAAAATATGAGAAAAATTGCTGATAAATCACCTACATCTGATGACGAAATTCCAGAAGATACTACTGTCAGAGTGAAGGAGTTGGAGGTACAGGTCGATGAACTTAGTGAAGCCTTGAAAGAGCTTAGGTCATGTAAAATGCAAACAATGAATGCAGGCTATTACCATCACAAAGTTAGGGAATGTTGCATGAAGCTGATGAGCCACAACGTTAGCATCCGAAATGTTGATGCATGCATCAGAGCTGTTGTTGACTTACTTGGGCAAGACATTTGTCAATTGCCAAAGAAGTCCACTCTAGCAAATATGATGGTTGAAGCTAGGTCAGTAGCTCATCTGCAGTTGGCTGAAGAGCTTTCAAAGCCCTCCAGCAACACCTTGCATTCTGATGGGACAACAAAGTTTGGCGAAAAGTATGGTGGTTTCCAAGTAACCACACAAGAGTCATCGTACACTCTTTGTCTTACTGAAATGAAAGCAGGTGGTGCAAAAGATTTCAAGCACATACTTGAACGATCTCTGTCAGATATTGAAGCTGCATACTGTGCTGTGAACCAGCCAAATGACCAGAATAATAGCAAAGCAAAGCAAATATTGGCATCCATCAAGAACACCATGTCAGATCGACATGTTGTAGAAAAGAATTTTAATCAGCTTCTAGAAGAATACCGAGATCAGGTACTACCAGATGTAATCCAAGGATGGACTGAACTAACATCAGATCAGCAAGCATCTATCTCAAAGATGAACAATTTCTTCTGTGGGCTTCATTTCCTGGTTGCATTAGCTGATGCTGCATCGGCAACTTTGCAACAGTGGGAATCCATACAGTCAGCTGTCCCAGATGGATTTTCATCTGAATGTGGAACTATGCGGTTAGTTCGTACAGCTTGCAAAGCTATACAGAAGCAGTGTTGTCAAAAAGCTGGATGTCACACAATGTTCAAGGCATATCTCAAAACCCAAGGAGTCACAATTTTTCCAGTTGCAAAGTTTGCTGGAAACAGATTTAATATCATCTTTCACAATGCTGCTGGAATCTACTACCTTCGTAAACACCTTATCAGATACCTAGACAACCTACATCCTTCTCGTAATATGCTACTGCAAGCCGTGCTTCGGGATCTCAAGCATCCCCTTTACCTCACTGGATGCTGCGCCTTGGGTATTATTAGCAAATGCCTAACTAGTCCTCTGTGGAGAATTCTCGAGTCACCATTGAGTATGAGTGAGCTTGGACAGGAATATCAGAGAATGTACAGGAGCCTTCTTGAATGGTCTAAAGATGCCACTGACTTGCTCACAGGCAATGGTCTGGATCAACTTGACGGCGATGATAATGTATTTCAAGAACTTATCAGCGGTGAAGATGACAAATCACAAGTATTACAGCTGTTACAGATGCTATGTAAATCATTCAGTCAAGTATCGGAGCGCCTTCTGGGAGACCATTTGGAAGGAGGTTTACTCAGCAGTACTTCTCCAAAAGACCTAGATGAGTTACTGCAACTGTTCCCAAAACAAATGCTCGCAGTGAACGTGACTTCGCTATTTTGGATAGGTATGTTAGCATGTATACATCAGAATTAAGATGAATATTTAATTCATTTTTTCCACTTCCTTATTCCATAGGATGCTGAGAGAAAAACCTAACTGCTCTATGATTGCTTTGGAGAGTATACTTATGTTCAAGTACAACAAAACTGCCGAATGGTTGCAATCCAAAAGTGAAGAGGAGAAGAAGAGGATTTTTAAAGCTTGTATGAAGTTGGGACGAGAACAGAGACAGATTGGCAGACAGAGGACAACAGAAATACAAAAGCACAGGGAAATACAGCTGTTGGAGAAGGAGCAAGCTATTGCTATTAAGAAGAATGTGGAGAATGAAATGAAGCGTACCCTGTGTCTCAAAATTTCAAAAGAAGGATTCTGGACTACAAAAGATGCTGCAGTGTCAAAAATCAAGGAGAAATCAAGTGAATCCAATCGAAAACAGGCACTTAAAGTCCAGCTGAAGTTCAGGAAGGTTGTTTTAAAGCAAAGTTTCCCAGATAAAGCAGTATTTCAGTATTCTAAGGGCAAAAAGCAGTTAACCTCTGATGAACTCCTCAGAAATTTATGTAAGCTAATGGATGGAATGCCGCGTCCAACTGAAAGAGAGATCTTGGCAAACCCCAAATTGCTGGTGGGTGTCAGCATTACTCACCGATTTGTCCATGAAGATGGTGGCCTGTCATGGTATGATGGACTGGTAGTAGGAAATATTCCTGACAGTAACTTCTTTGAGGTTATATACTTTGGTGAACACGAGATTTACGAGTTTGAGTTGCTGGATGACTATCACAATGGTGATCTTGAGTTATTACCTTCATAAAACTTTTCCATTTGTGTTTTCAGTACAAGTTTATAATGTTTTCCATCCTTTTGAGTTGTTATTTGGATAATACGCTGCTGCTATTGACGTTACGCCGAGTATTACGTAATAATAGTGTTGGGTGCCGCCCACTGCCTATATCGTAGTATTAAAATATGGCTACGTTACCGCTGTAATTTGAAAGAACGTATCTAAGGCCAGAATGAAGTTACCGAGGCAATATTGATATTTTTGGAATTCTCGAAGACAGGTCTTTGAGTTCATACTACAAGAAACCTTAATTTCGATATTTTTATTTTTCGTTTGGACTCGCTACTTATACTATGGAAAAACGCACTATAAGGTAATATTCTGTTGCCTTGGCTTTGTTGAGCAATTTAGGTAAAGCTAAAGTGCTATTTCGGAAGCAGACCGTTGATTGGTGTAGTGACGCCATCTTTACACGACCTCCATGACGTCATTTTCTACGCATGCGCAATGGGCATTTCGATTTGAAATTGCGTCTTTTAATCATATGAATATGTCTCGCAAGCGGTCGGTGCCTCGTAACCCTGACCCCGACTGGAAGCCTTCCAAAGAATTTCTTCTTGGCCTGGGTGAGCCATGGGAGCCTGATTCCTGGGACTATGATGATCCTGTTTGAGATCAACTACTATTAGCTGGATTTCAGCGGTATGGATCGGAATCTGTCACTGTAGCTATCTGTGGAGACTAAGAACGAGGGAGAGTCTTCTAAACAAGAAAAGCGTAGATGGGGATCTCCAAAGACAACTTTACGGCTTGAAACGATCTGCGAGGATGGCATTCCTAAAACAACCTGAAAACAAACAGAGTGGACTCTGTCGGTCCGGTTTCAGTGGGCGGCCTATTGTAGCGAGAACACTATTAATTCCGTACATTTTAGCTCTTCTTTATTAGTATTGTTTTGTATTCACATTGACATAATCTGAATCACTTTTGTATACTTTTTTGATTGTAATGAGCTTCTAATAATGTTTTATTGTGTTGTGTTCAAGTGAATTTCTTTCAAGGTTACTAATATGAAAAATTAACCTACTATGTTGTAGGTCATTAAAGCATTAATGACCTTGGTAGCTAGGTCATTAATGCGTTAATGACCTAATAGTGGGTATATACTGTGGTATAATTACCTCATTAGCACCAAAAGATCAAAGCATATTATGCATGCCATAGTATAATTATAATAATATAATAATAATATCCAACTAATGAGGCTGCCAATGGCAAGCACATCCCCACACATATATGTTGGGTTGATTTTATTTATGGGATGCTTTAGTGAGAGACACAATATCACCCAATGCACACTGTATGATGCAGCTGGGAGCACTTATCGTCACCAGCAATCATGCATGTGGTATTTGTGTCTGTGTATGTGTTTGTGTGCATGTGTGTATCCGTGTGTGTGTGTGTGTGTGTGTGTTTGTGTGTGTGTGTGTGTGTGTGTGTGTGTGTGTACATGTGTGTGTATGTAAAAACCAGTCATTATAGAAAAATTTGGGTAGCTGTATAGGAAATACTGAACAGTGTGCAATTGTTATGGATATAGACACATTGAACATCCCAGCATGCTCTATAGTAACATTTGTGTGTAATATGTACATTATGTCATAATATATTATATACATAATAAATGTTTATATACACATGCACTTGTGTGTGTACGTGTGTGTATGGACGTTTATACAGGTCTATGTACATGCCTGCGTGCATTTGTGCGTGTGTGTGCTATTGTGTGTACATGTGCACTATAATAGTCCTTTTGGGACTGTTACACCATTCAAAATCCTCCAGAGTTGCCAAATAAAATACATATTCACCCAAAATATGTAATATTGTATGTAACCCATACCACATACAATTAACCTCTTAAACCTTTGCACCATTCGTCTGTACACATGACAGGGCTATTTTTTGATTGCGTAAATGAGTTGGTCGCTTTCATAACAGGAAGTGGCCATTATCCGCGTGAATCGGAATGGAATGACGATTCTATACGAGTGTAGATCATCTACAATTAAAACGTTTTATTTCACTTTTAGTCGAACGTTTGAGTTAGGTCATGGATTAGATGTTAATGCGAAATACTAAAGTTTTACCTCAAGAAACATGGATAGCTCCAAAAGAATACTATTTTGTCCACAATTGTGCAATAGGACATCATCCGGCGTTTTGCTGGTTTCCCTCATAGCTCAGTGACGCCCACACTTCCTAGAGCGAAGCTATAGTCCCAGAATGATATGGCTTCTGTGACTTATAAAAGCAAGAGTTCCAGCTAGATCTAGCAGACGCGAACTCGTTTCAATCCCATCTTTGGAGACAACTTTTAAGCCTTTCCAACAAGTATAAGCTCCTTCAGCTCAAGAAGCATGGAAGAAACAGGTCAGACACTAGATTTTTGCGTGATAAAATCGAAATAATTCCTAGATATTAAGTATTATAATGGACATATTATTGAATAAACAATCCAAATGTGTCAATGAAAGTCATTTTCAATATTAAGTACTCTAATATTATCATTTGGTCAATTGGAATAATTATTGTTGTTGTTTCTGTTGTTGTTGTTAATTGCTGTTATTGTTGTTCTTATCAAGTTCAACTTACATAGTATCAAAATTTGCAATTTACATTTTATTGATCTTATCGCAGCCTATCCCGGAACAACTGACAATACGGATAATGTCCCAATCGAGACTGTCGAAGATACTCAGAATAGCACAGAAGTGGAGTTCACCACTACTACAGAACCAGCTAATGCCCTTAATCCTCCACCTAGTTATGGGCAGTTGTCACATGGACAAGTACCACAAGGATCATTGCCTACTGTATTAGACCAGCCTAGTCAAGTATGTGTGTGTATGTATGTGTATGTGTGTGTGTGTGTGTGTGTGTGTGTGTGTGTGTGTGTGTGTGTGTGTGTACATACGTATGTGACACTGTGTGCATGAGTGTGTCTGTATGTGCAAATCTACTCTGCCCAACAACAAGATATGATTCTGCTTTTATCGTAATAACCTTCTCAATCAACTAATGGTTAGAACGATGAAAACACTCAACCATGTATCTTCAAGTCTTAGATTTACCACCCCTGCCATCATCGGCATGATGTGTAGGATATTACATTCATTTTGTACCACATGTAGGTATTTAGTGAAGTGTTCTGATCTAAGTTATGTGAGTACCATTGAGAGACCCCATAGCCCAACAGAAAACTCTTCCAGGCTAACAATTTATCTCAGTTCATATTGACTTCTTAGACTTTTAATTGACTAAAATGAAAGGAAAGCAAAACTATATACATTATCAAGTTGGACTTTTCAAACAATCCATTCAGATAGCTTCGTTCAATCAATTCGGATGACTACACTGCACAGTCATTTTGTCTATCTAAGAGTGGTTGACAAACATAGCATTATGGATTCATTGCATATCTTCTCCTTCTTCAGTCGTCGTCCCAAATCCCCCCACGACCCTCAACATATCTCCCACTCACTATTTTCACCATCATTTGTTGCTGTACATTTCTTGGAATACGTGCTAAAAAGTCAGGGGCTAAGGTGAGATGTTGTTATATTGTTGCAGTTACTCTTGCAGTAGTTTACTATTGTGCACACAAACACACACACAATAGAGTGCATACACATATGCACACATGTATGCACGCATGCACACACAGGAGAGAGAGAGAGAGAGAGAGAGAGAGACCCACAGCCACCCACACACAAACCACAGCACATATAACAGAGTGTACACCACAACACGCACACACATACCATCAACACATCATATGTAAGAAACACACAACCCATGGCACAAAATACCTGTAAATATGTACATGTGTGCCTAGAATGTTATAGACAGTAACATCTATATTCAGGTTCTACATTACTACGAACGAGGGCAATATGCGGAAGCAGAGAGAGCCTCACAGGAAGCTCTAAATTTGAACATCGCTGGACTGATCATTGGCACAATTGTTTGGATAATCGTCGTTCCCTCTCTTGTGGTCTTGGGTCTGTTTCAGGCAGGAATCATTATGTAACAGGTCTTGGAAGAATGAAAAATTGCATATTTCAATTCATCTTTACTATTGAATATGCATTATTTGTTACATTATATGTATGCAACAGTTTCGTATAATTACAATTCAGTCCTATATATATACAGTAGGTATTATATTTGATCTGACAGTTAATAGGCTTATTATTTGGTTTTTATAATGTAATAAATTGACAATAATATTCATTTGTCCATACAATATATATTATTACAATTATCAAGTATTTCATTGAGATTTCTCAAGGACTTATCTGCTTGTTAGATCTGAAATAATCTCTTCTGTATCACAGAATAGTCTGCAATCATAATATGACTGTACATGTACACAAATATGATAATTAAATATGCATACATATTCAAATATATCAACAATATATATATAATATCATCCAACTAATGAGGCTACCAATGGCAAACACATCCCCACACATATGTTGGGTTGATTTTATTTATGTAATGCTTTAGTGAGAGACACAATATCATCCATGCAATGCACACTGTATGATGCAGCTGGAAGCACTTATCGTCACCAGCAATCATGCATGTGGTATTTGCGTCTGTGTATGTGTTTGTGTGCATGTGTGTGTGTGTATGTGTGTGTGTGTGTGTGTGTGTGTGTGTGTGTGTGTGTGTGTGTGTGTTGTGTGTGTGTGTGCATGTGTGTGTGTGTGTGTTGTGTGTGTGTGTGTGTGTGCATGTGTGTGTGTGTGTTGTGTGTGTGTGTGTTGTGTGTGTGTGTGGCACGCACTGTGTGTGTGTGTGTGTGGGTGTTGTGTGGGTGGGTGTGCACACGCTGTGTGTGTGTGTGTGTGTGTGTGTGTGTGTGTGTGTGTGTGTGTGTGTGTGTGTGTGTGTGTGTGCATGCGCTGTGTGTGTGCGTGTGTGCACACACTGTGTGCATGTGTGTATGTGTGTGTGTGTGTGTGTGTGTGTGTGTGTGTGTGTGTGTGTGTGTGTGTGTGTGTGTGTGTGTGTGTGTGTGTGTGTGTGTGTGTGTGTGCTATTGTACGTACACATGCATTAGCCCTTTTATTGGGATTGTCCCAACACTCACTGGTCTCTTGAATTGCCGCATGAAATGCATATTCACTCAAAACTTGTGACATCATAAACAACCCATAGCAATGCCACATATCTTGAGTGAATGTGACATGTGTGAATGTGGATGTGTGCTATTGTGCATACACGTACTAGCCCTTTTGGGATTGTCCCAAACTTCACTAGCCTATGGAATTGCCACAAAATACATACAGTGGAATCTCTCTATTAAGGACAATTTGGGACCTTGATTTTAGTCCTTATTACAGAGGGGTCCTCAATTCAGAGGTCACTTAATACACTACAGTACTACACTGGGACACAGAATGGTGTCCTTATTACAGAGGTTTCCTCAATTCAGAGGTTTGAAATAGAGAGGTTCCACTGTATTCGACCAAGATATTCACATATATATAATACATATTCACTCAAGATATGTAGCATTGCTATTGGTTCCCTTTTCTCTTTTCTCGGCCATGTTGAGTGTTTTATGTAAAAAACAGTCACTATAGAAACATTCGGGTAGCTGTATAGGAAATACTGAACAGTGTGCAATTGTTATGGATACAGACATCGATTGAACATCCCAGCATGCTCTATAGTAACATTTGTGTATGTACATTATGTCATCTATACATAATAAGTGTTTATGTACACATGCACTCATGTGTGTATATGGACGTGTATACTCATGTATGAGCATGAATATGTGTGTGTGTGGGGGGGGGGTGGGGGTGGGGGGAAGGTGTGTGTGTGTGTGTGTGTGGGTGTGTGTGGGTGGGTGTGAGGGTGTGTATGTGTGTGTGTGTGTTTGTGTGTACTATTGTGCGTACACATGCACTAGACCTTTTGGGACTGTCCCAAAATTCAAAAGCCTCTGGAATTGCCAAATACGTATAATACATATTCACACAAAATATGTGATATTGAACACAACCCATAGCAATGCCACATATTTCTACTCCCACATAGGCTAGTGATGTTCTGGACAATCCCAAAAGGGCTAGTACATGTGTACGCACAATAGCACACATCCACATCTACACACGTCATATTCACTCAAGATATGTGGCTTTGTTATGGGTTGTTTACGATGTCACATATCTGGGTGTATAATATTATATATACATATTCCCTTTTCTGTTTTCTTGTCCATGTTAAGTGTTTTATGTAAGAACCAGTCATTATAGAAGATGTTGGGTAGCTGTATAGGAAATACTGAACAGTGTGCAATTGTTATGGATATAGACATTGATTGAACATCCCAGCACGCTCTATAGTAATGTTTGTGTGCGTACATATATATACATATGTGTTCATATACACATACACTTGTTATGAACACATACGTTATACATATGTACATGGATGGTGTGTGTGTGTTTGTGTGTGTGTGTGTGTGTGTGTGTGTGTGTGTTGTGTGTGTGTGTGTGTGTGTGTGTGTGTGTGTGTGTGCGTGTGCATGCTATTGTGTGTACACGTGCATTAGTTTGTTTGGGTTCGTCTAGCCTCTGGAATTACCACATGAAATATGTGGCATTGCTATGGTTGTGCACAATATCACATACTTTGGGGGAATATGTATTCTGTTTGGCAATTGTGGAGGCTTTTGAATTTTGGGACAGTCCTAAAAGGACTATTGTACACGTGTATGCACAAAAGCCAACACACACACACGTACACGCACACACGCACATACACACGTATACACACACACACACACACACACACACACACACACACACACACACACACACACACACACACACACACGTACACACACACACACACACACACACACACACACACACACACACACGTACACACACACACACACACACATACACACAGGAACGTGTACATGAACACTTATTATGTATGTATGACATAATGTACATACACAAATGTTACTATAGAGCATGCTGGGATGTTCAATCAATGTCTATATCCATAACAATTGCACACTGTTCAGTATTTCCTATACAGCTACCCAAAATTCTCTATGATGTCTGGTTTTTACATAAAACACTTAACATGGACGAGAAAACAGAAAAGGGAATATGCACATATACACCCAGATATGTGACATTGTACACAACCCATAGCTTGCCACATATCTTGAGTGAATATGACGTGTAGATGTGGATGTGTGCTATTGTGCGTACACGTGCATTAGTTTGTTTGGGTTTGTCTAGGCCCCAGAATTGCCACATGAAATATGTGGCATTGCTATGGGTTGTTCACAATATCACATATTTTGGGTGAATATGTATTATATTTGGCAATTCCAGAGGCTTTTGAATGTTGGGACAGTCCCAATAAAAGGGCTAGTGCACGTGTACACACAATAGCACACACATATGTACGTACACGCACACACACACACACTTCTTTTCTTCTTTTGCTGCTTTCATTCCATGAGGAACGGTGCAGGCCAAGTTCACTGTGGGCTATGTTGGAGGGGTGGAGGTACGTTGATGGCAGAAACGCTCATGGTTGTGGAGGCCCTGTCTGTTGAAGGTCTGGTGACAGTACTGACATAGTCCAGTCAGGGACTGGCCATGCTTCTGCCTCTGATGGTTGACAAGGCCGGCATGGTTCAAAGCAGTGAAGCCACAACCATCGATGCTGCAATGTAGAGCAAGGTCAGATGTCCATTGCCTTGCTTCACGACGACGTTTCTGCTCATCCCTGCAGTCTTTCTCTTGTGCTTCCTTTTTGGTGTTAATGTCCTGTGCAGCCGTCCAGATCTTACTCCTCCACTCATTCCGGTTTTGTGCTACCTTCCTCCAATCCCCCTCAAGATGGCAGTTCCTCAGATCTCTCTGTACCAGGTCATTCCACCTCAACTTCTGGCCTCCCACTGATCGTCTACCTTGGGATGGTGCACAGACCAGAAGCTTTCTTGGTAGACGACCTTCGTCCATTCGTAGTATGTGACCCAATAGTTGGAGGCGTCGCTTGGTCAGCATGGTGGAGACTCTCTGGATGTGGGCGATCTTCCTGATTGAGGTGTCTCTCTTTCTGTCCCATAGGGACACTCCAAGTATGGAACGTAGGCAACGCATCACAAAACTCTGTAGGTGGTGTATCTGTGGCTCAAGAAGTACTGCTGTTTCCAAGCCATACAGGAGGGTGGAGAGAACTACAGAGACGAAGATACTCAGTTTGGTCGTATGTTTAATCTTCTTCTGGTGCCAAAGGATGCGGTTGAGTGACCCGTGTGACTGTGATGCCTTGGTAATCCGTAAAGATACCTCAGCATCCAAGGTGCAATCATTGGAGACGGTACTTCCAAGGTACTGGAAGGATGGAACCACCTCGATGGGATCACTCTCTGGATGCAGTAAGATAGAAGACGGGGGTTGAGCGTCATCTTCAGGTAGAACAGTGAGTAGCTTCGTCTTCTTGTAGTTGATGGTGAGACCCATGTGGTGGCAAGTGGAATCCAGAGATTCTAGCATGGTAGTAAGGCCTTCAAAGGAATCAGAGATCAGTGCCATGTCATCAGCATACTCGAGGTCTGACACTGACACCTCTGAGGTTAGCTTCTTCCTGCTTCCTACCAGGTCAGCATCCAGGAGGTATGACAAAGATAGGCCTCCCTCTGGCTGGTGGTCAGTGATGGCAAGTCGGATAACAGTGTCAAAGAAGAGGTTGAATAGGGTTGGAGCAAGAACACAACCTTGTTTGACACCAATGGACACAGGAAACTGATCTGATAATTTGCCATAGGTTCTTACAGCAGCAGAGGTTTTGCTGTGCAAGGCTTTGATGATGTTGAGCAACTTGGGTGGCAAATGGTAACAGTGTTGGAGGACTGACCAGAGAGCTGCTCTGTTGACAGAATCATAGGCCTTACGGAGGTCTACAAAGCAAATGTACAAAGGTTGGTGGTATTCTCTCGCCTTTTCCATCAATATCCTGAGAGAGAAGAGTTGTGTTTCTTCACACACACACACACACACACACTCACACACACACACACACACACACACACACACACACACACACACACACACACACACACACACACACACACACAACACACACACACATCATGCACATGACATCATAAACAACCCATAACAAAGCCACATATCTTGAGTGAATATGACGTGTAGATGTGGATGTGTGCTATTGTGCGTACACATGTACTAGCCCTTTTGGGATTGTCCCGAACTTCACTAGCCTATGTGGGAGTAGAAATATGTGGCATTGCTATGGGTTGTTCACAATATCACATATTTTGTGTGAATATGTATTATATTTGGCAATTCCAGAGGTTTTTGAAGTTTGGGACAGTCCCAAAAGGTCTAGTGCACGTGTACGCACAATAGCACACACACAAGTACACCCACACACACCCACACACACACCCACACCCACACACCCACACACACACACACACACACACACACACACACACACATACACACACACACACACACACACACACACACACACACACATCATGCACATGACATCATAAACAACCCATAACAAAGCCACATATCTTGAGTGGATATGACATGTGTAGATGTGGATGTGTGTTATTGTGCGTACATGTGCATTAGTCCTTTGGGATTGTCCCAAAATTCACTAGCCTCCGGAATTGACACATAAAATGCATATTCGCCCAAGCTATGTGACATTGCTATGGGTTCCCTTTTCTCAGCCATAATACGTGTATTTATGTATAAAAGTCATTGAAAGAAAATGTTGTGTAGCTGTATAGGAAATACTGAACAGTGTGCAATTGTTATGGATAAAGACATTAATTGAACATCCCAGCATGCACTATTTTGACATTTGTGTATGTACATATATACATATGTGTTTATGTACACATGCACTTGCGGGCGTGTGTGTGTGTGTGTGCGTGCGTACGTACGTGCATATGTGTGTGCATGTGTGTGTATATGTGTGCATGTGTGTGTATGTGTGTGCATGTGTGTGTGCGTGTGTGCGTGTGTGTGTGTGTGTGTGTGTGTGTGTGTGTGTGTGTGTACATGTGTGTGTGTGTGTGTGTGCGTGCTTGCGTGTGTGTGTGTGCGTGCGTGCGTGTGTGTGTGTGTGTGTGCGTGCGTGTGCGTGTGTGTGTGTGTGTGTGTGCATGCGTGCGTGTGTGTGTGTGTGTGTGTGCGTGCGTGTGCGTGTGCGTGTGTGTGTGTGTGTGTGTGTGTGTGTGTGTTGTGCATGTGTGTGATTATCATACACATTTACTACATGTACGTACCTGTATATTTGAAATGTATATTAAAGTTACATACCAGTTTATTTCATATTGTATCATATAACGTATTCAATTAATACTTTCAGGTATGCGAGAAAATGGAAATTTGCTAAGCACCTGGCATACATAGATCATGGAAGAGGGGGCAGATCGAGCCGATTATCGGTCCGGATCTAGCTTGTGTTGAACTAGATTCTGAAATAAGTCCCATCTCCGCATGAGGCTTGTACCCCTGTTTATTCAAAATGGTCCTTAAATTTTCAATGTATAGGGAAGAATGGACAACACAATTACAGACGAACACGTGTAGCTCACAGAAGAGGGAGTGTGTCGAGCTGACGTTTGCTTCAGATCTATCAGGGATTAGGATCTAAGTTCTGAAACATCCCCATCCCCCTATGTGACCTGTTATCCTGCTTATTCAAGATATACGTTTGTATGCACATTTCAATGGAGTTGCCATAGACCTCTTGGTGACTGGCCAAGTAATTTTACATTTAGTTTCTGGTCACCATGGGCTGCCCAGTGTCCATATCAAACTTATCAACACAATTTGTGATACATTTACACCCTCCTGGGTGTGCTATAGGCCTCGTGGTGAACAGCAAAAATGTGAAATTTACTGCTGGTCACAACGGCCACTCCGGTGTCCATGTAATGTATCATAGCGCAAATGCTGATACATGTACATCCTCCTAAAGATGGCACGAACCTGGTGATGACCAACAATATGTGTTTTGTCACTGGTCATTAAAGCTCCTTCGTGTCCATATGATACATATTATACTAATACATATATGTTTGTATGCACATTTCAATGGGGTTGCCATAGACCTCTTGGTGACTGGCCAGGTAAATTCACATTTTGTTTCTGGTCACCTTGGGCTGCCCAGTGTCCATATCAAACTTATGAACACAATTTGTGATGCATTGACACCCTCCTGGGTGTGCTATAGGTCACGTGGTGACCAGCAAATTTGTGTCAAATTTTATTGCTGGTCACCACAACCTTTCCAGTGTCCACATGATACATCATACTACAAATGTTGACGTATGTACACCATTCTGGAGTTATCATTCACCTGGTGGGGAACAGAAAGGTTACTTTTGTCACTGCTCTTACAACCTCTCTGATGTCCATATATGGCTCACATTACTACATAACATACGTACAACTGTATGCACATTCCAATGGTAGACATTGTGTTGATCAGTCAGGCAATTTTACATTTTCTTACAGCTTGCCCGGTGTCCATATGAACTTAATAGCATGAATAACCAACACGTGAATGCCCTCCTTTATCTGCTACTGATCTTGTGGTGACCAGCAAAATTGTTGTCAACTTCATTGCTGGTCAACGTGACCGCTCCAGTGTCACACAACACATCATAAGCACAAATACAATGTACGTACACCCTCCAGAGGTGTTAAAAACCTGGTGGTTACCAAAAGGCCTTTCACCATTCATACAATTAACCTCCCAATGTCCATATACATATGACAAACAGCATATATTGCACATACGTATTTTGTATGTACATTCCAATAGAGGTGCAGTACAGATTTTGTGGTGACCAGGTAAAATTTTGTTTTCACTATGGTCATCACAGCTTGCCCAGTGTCCATATACAGTGGGACCCCTCTATTCCAAACCTCTGAAATGTGGGAACCTCTGTAATAAGGACAACATTCTGTGTCCCAGTGTAGTACTGTAGTGTATTAAATGTCCTCTAAATCGAGGAAACCTCTGTAATAAGGAGTAAACTTAAGGTACAAACATGTCCTTAATAGAGAGGTTCCACTGTATGTACAGTGAATACTTGTTAATCCGCCGCAATTCGTTTTCGAAGAATATGGTGGATTGACGAGTTTGGCGGATTAACTGGATGTTCATTGCATGGTACTTGTACATTATATTGGTACTCAGAAATTGTGGTGGATTAAAGGGTTTGGCAGATAAAGCAGTGGCGGATTAACAAGAATTCACTGTATATATGAAACATATTGATACAAATATTGATGCATACATGGATGCCCACCAGGATGTGCTACATGAAGGGTTTGTGGTGACCAGCGCAATAATGTTCTAATACTGGCATGCAGTAATTAAATCAATGTTCGTGTGCGCTTATGTGCTATGTGTGCATGTACACTATCTGCAACATACTGTGAGCATGAACTGTATAAGTACACTAGGAATATTTATGTACATAGGAGAAGATTACATGGTGTTTTTCTAGATTTGGTCTTTCGTTTTTCACAATTCTTCAATTTCACTAATTTCTAAGTTTCAATTCCATATCGAGGTGATAAACAAGTCTACGGTGTGTTTCTACAAAAGAATGTGGTTGCAATGATGATTTTCAACAAGCAAAACAAAGGTTGCCATGACAGTTTCCAATTAACTAAGATTTGTTGCCATGACAATTTGAACTAAACAGAAATTGTTCGCCTACATACATGCATCATCATGACAGGCTTGATTGATGGACATGTGCATGTTCACTGTATATGATGGAAGAGACAGCTTTGAACTACATATTACATATCCTACATAGATATAGATTACGATTTTACAGTTTAATTATCGCCATGTTTAAATCCACACAGCTGTGTGGTCTTGCCAGTGTGTGACTGCAGCTCAGCAGTACCACTGGTGCAGTATGAAAGGAGAATTGGGAAGGCTGGTTGCTGTGGTGGCTTCATGGCTCAGTAGTTATGGCGGCTACAGTCAGACACCCTGGCTTCAAGTCCTGCAGTTGTCAGTTTTCTCTTTCTCCTTTCTCCCTGAGCAGGTTGGGTTCCAATGAAACTTCTATAGTTTAATCTTCATTGCAAATGTACATTCAGTTATAATGCTAAATTACTGTATACATAATGTAATAAAATAAGACTTGTACCAGAGCTATATGTATCCTTTTGACATTCTATGTAATGCCTCCACGATTTAGTCTTAAATTCTTCAAATCTATAATTCTTAAGCTTTTGTTCATGTCTATATGTGAGTGGATACAGAGGTTCGGGATGCAAAGGATTGGCTTGTCTACATGGACCAGCAGGCCAGAATCACCCTAAATAGGAAAACATGTGACAGGAAATAGGAAAATGCATAAAAGGAAACAAGAAGATATGGGAAAAGTAGATGACAACAATAGTATAGAGCAAACTTAAAGTCTACACCGCATGCTCTATGGGTTAACATATTAATAGTTTATATTGTGTAGTGTGATGAGGTGTGTTTCTCAATCATCCCCCCTCACACACACACACACACACACACACACACACACACACACACACACACACACACACACACACACACAACGTACATACGCACACAAAGACACGATACGCCAATGTTTTGCAAAGCAGTGTTTTGGTGATAAACTGCAGAAACCTTCAATTTCACATTCATGTTATTTGCTGCTGATTTCAAGGTGTGCATGCACAGAGTATGTCTGCTTATCATGGTGGGGGGCAGGGGAGAACATACTATTCAAATCAAGGAACAATAAAATTCAATGTGATACACAAAAGGCTTCGGAATCTGGGATTACGTGAGGTGACAAGAAGTAACCGGGTGTTACACTGCCCTGGCAAGGTCTGGCCACAATACACGCAAGACGTTGGCTAGAGCATGATGGGACAAAAAACAACAAAAAAAGAAAGACGTATGAGTGGTATAGAAGGCTTGTTTCTACGATGTCGAAGCCTCAGACTTCAATTCAACGCTCGATATTCAGTGGACAGAGTCGGGTTTGCTAGATTCGCGTATGGGTCTCCACTCGCCGCCACAGTCTTCAAAGTCGACCTTTCGAAGTCATTACCTCGATCTTTACACTATTTTTGTCATTATAATAGTTCTGTTCATTTTCGTCAATAATAACGTCATTTTTTCCTCCACATTTGATAAATAACTTTATCAGCCACTTGCACGTGTTGGCAACCATCTTCCTCATATCCAATATAATTTTAATTTGGATTTGGATATTAAATTAATTTACGCTATGAATATTATAAATGATGGACAATTTTAATCAAATTGCATCGCCAGTGCCTATATAAACTCGCTACTCTGCTTGTAAGGTGCTAATTTGGTCTGCCGTGTTCTGCCGACAAGAATACTGTTTCGATCACTGAAGTTACGTTATTCGGTTCATTGAATTCTGCAGCAAAATGTCTGGTAAGCCTACGATATGCATCATTTTTACAGTTCAGCTTGCTTACTAGTCTGAGTACTTTGAAGGACACGCCAAATCTGCACTCCTCATCAGAGATACTATCAACACGGTGCAAAAAGGTAGCGCTAACCGATCGATAAATAATTCCCTTTTCTTTTCCCGCAAAGCGCCTAACAATTAAATGGAATTTAGCGATTTTCGTATAACCGTTAACGCTTTTCTGATAATTAAATATATGTAATCCCAATGTGTCCACCGTGCATGTGTTACAATAATTCATATTACACCACATGCAGAATACTTCTCTAGTATTGTGCTATGTAATATTCAGTCAGACTATATATCACAGCAGAGTGCTACATACTATTATTATTATTATAGTTCAATGAGCACTTCGCTACTTCCTAGATCCACCTCCTACCTACAAGACCTTGTCTATTGTGAGTATGTTTTGTATTTTCCTTTTGGGCCTACTTGCTTACCAGAAATCACAACAGGTGAGAGAAATCGTGTGTGTGTGCGTGCGTGTGTGTGTGTGCGTGTGTGTGTGTGTGTGTGCATGTGTGTGTGTGTGCATGTACATGTACACGTGTGTGCAGGAGGCATTTTATATTATCTGAAAAATTGCCCATACGTACATGCTAAAAGACTAATCAATGTGGAATGTACAGTAACCTGGTTACTATATTATACACACCCTTGCATGGTTAGGACATGCTCCTGGTTATTGCACACTCCTGTTTAGTATACATACTCCATGTTAATACATATATACACTTCACTCAGTCCCCATAGCATGTGCACTGTGTCAGCCAATTTAATAGTGGGCTATAAGTAGTTTACAGCAATATCCTCACTTGCTCACAGGTGCTGATACTACACGATAAGGGAGACCAGGAAGGAGCACTGAAAGCTTCACGCCAGGCTCGGACCTTTAGCATCATTAGCATCGTGGTTGGATGCATCATATGGGCTATGACAAGTATTTTGTTCGTAGTCATAGTAATAGTCAGTGTCATTTAATTAGCCACTAGCTCTTACCAGGACAAAGGTAAAGCATACCTCTGTGAATTTGAACAGAAACAGCATAATTCATGCCAAAATAGCTATAATCAGGTGTGGCTTACTCAATAATTATGCCTTTATTCACTCTTGTGATTAATATGAATATACATTGTCATGTATTAACTGCAATTTGTTTTTGCTATAACTCTCATATCATGTATTAACTGCAATTTTTTGCTATAACTCTCATGAGTTTGTATATGAGGAAGCTGACTGCATGGTTACTGAACTACTGGAGTAATATTCATGAGGTGATATGGTGCACAGGAAGCAGTTCGGATTCACCATGGTAACAATGAAACATCCTCGCACAGCATAATAATAGTAATAATTGATATCACACATAATTTAATTGATCAATAAATAAATAGTTTAATTGCATGATTTTAGTCGGAATTTCTAGTGAGCTTCAAGGTGGGATCAACATCGTTGATTAAGCAGCAAATCTTGGTCTCAAATGGCAATGATTCACACAGATAGTTATCAAGACATAAGATAAAGGTCTAGACATGAGTGCGTACAACATCATACTTGAAACACAGTGTAGTGCCATGGGCACAGAAATTAAGAGATTGTATAATAATAATAAGTATATACCCACCTTATCAGCCAGATGGGCCTCTAATAGACGCCGCTCCTGCCCCACCCCAACAGAAACTACTGATCTTCTGTCACGTTCGAATTGAGGTAAGAATTCATCATCTCATCCACTCTCAGTTCTTTTTCCGTGTTACCTAAACGTGAACCACGAAATATGCTTCTTAATTGCACAATTTGATTGGCGAATCTCCATCATCTTTCTAGTTATTAAAGGCAAGTTGATACAATATCTGTATTGGTCCCGTGAAGTGTGGACGATTTTTTGGGACGCATTTAGCATTTAGAGCTGAAAACTCCACCTCCGTACACCGAACGCTATATATCCTCCGAGAAAGCAGCTCTCCACCTCCGTACAACGAACGCTATCCTTCGAGAAAGCAGCTCTCCGCCTCCGTACAACGAACGCTATCCTCCGAGAAAGCAGCTCTCCACCTCCGTACACCGAACACTATCCTCCGAGAAAGCAGCTCTCCACCTCCGTACAACGAACGCTATCCTTCGAGAAAGCAGCTCTCCACCTCCGTACAACGAACGCGATCCTTCGAGAAAGCAGCTCTCCACCTCCGTACACCGAACGCTATCCTCCGAGAAAGCAGCTCTCCACCTCCGTACAACGAATACAGCTCCTCATGTCTCAACACGAGAGTTATGATCTCCGCCCACCTCCTTACAACGAATCCTACCAACCCAGTGCTCCTCCTGTCCCCTTCTCTCCTAACCGAACACTCAAGGTTCTTGGTCCAACGAATTTAGTTACCGTGGCTCCTGCCGTTGGGGGAACAGAGGAGGATGGACAGGAAAGGTTTGTGTGTGTTTACATGTGTTGTGCGTGTGCGTGTGTGTGTGTTGCATGCGCGCACATGTGCAGGGGATGCGCGCGCATGTGTGTGTGTGTGTGTGTGTGTGTGTGTGTGTGTGTGTGTGTGTTGCATGCGTGCGCATGTGCAGGGGATGCGTGTGTGTGTGTATGCATGTGGTTACATGTACGTAATAGATTCACCAATGTAGCTTGAGCACTTGCTGTGCTGTAGTCTTCCATTGCAACATTTGCATGTGCAGTTTTCTACATCACATTATACGCAGGACAAGGAGCCAAGCCAAGCCTAAATCATACACTGCATTGAGTATTCTGACATGTCTCTTTGGTTTTCTCTGCTTTTGGATAGCTCCTTCAATAGCATTGTACTTCAGTGTTAAGGTAAACTCACGGTGACATGCATGTGTGTGTGTTTGTGTGTTTGTGTGTGTGCGCGTGTGTGTGTTGTGTGTGTGTGTGCGTGTACATGTGTGTGTACATGTGCATGTACGTGTGTGTGTGTTGTGTGTGTGTGTGTGTGTGTGTGTGTGTGTGTGTGTGTACCAGTTAAACAGAAAGTCACAAGTCACTGCTACCGTCTTGTCAGGTCAACTCACATTTTCAAAGAAAAGAGTACTGCAAAGCAAAGATAGCGTCCAAGGCTGCTCTATGCATGAATATTGTGTCTTTGTGCAATGGATGTGTTGTCATATTGACTGCACTGGTAGTCACCACTCTTATCCTTGTGGAGTTGTTCTCTGGCTGTACCATCACTCTTCACTCCCGTACCTGTTCCCCCAATTAGGATTTTCATTGCAGAAATGTTGACGTGTGAAGTTATTTTATGTATTGTATGACCAATTGAGGCGATAATAATTAATTATGAATGATTGCACCACAACAGGGTTATTAAATATGTGAAATTACCGTTTAATTTTTTTATTAGTATATTATGTACGTACAATAATATTATGCATCTATATTATCAAAAAATTTAGGACTGTCACAATGGTGATAATGATTTTGTGTGTATTTTGATAAGTATGAAATATTGAATTTCCTGAATAATTGTACAATCCATGATAATTACTTCTGGTGATATACAAAAGATCACATGAATACTTGCTTATGGTGCATGATGTGTCGACTTGACATGGTCACCCAACCTAGCTGTGGACTTAAACTAAATTATGAACCTATTCCCATCTCCGTAGCTAACCCATATCCCCAGCTACATTCAGAGGTGCTTAATATTGTTTCAATGTAAGTATGGGAGAGTATGAGAGAGAAAACGCTAAGCACCTTCATCTACAGTTCATGGGGGAAGAGGCGTGTCAACTTGATGCTTTAGCCAGGGCCCAGCTGGGGATGTCAACTAACACTGGAAACAATTCTCATCTCAATAGGTGGCCCGTAACCCCAGTTACATTCGGAGGTGCTTAATATTTTTTCAATGTATGGGAGAGTATAGGAGAGAAAACGCTAAGCACCTTTTTGCATAGCTCATGGGAAAGGGGGCGTGTCAGCGTGATATTTTAGACAAAGCTAGCTAGGGACGTAAACTAACTTCTGAAAAGATTCCCATCTCAATAGGTGGCCTGTAACCCCATTTACATTCGGAGGTGCTTAATATTTTTTCAATGTATGGGAGAGTATCGGAGAAACAACGCTAAGCACCACCTTCATGCATAGTTTATGGGGGAAGAGGCGTGTTTACTTGATGCTTCAGCCAGACCCAGCTGGGGATGTCAACTAACATTTGAAACAATTCTCATCTCAATAGGTGGCCCATAACCCCAACTACATTTGGAGGTGCTTGATATTTTTCAATGTATAGGAGAGTATAGGGGAGAAAATGCTAAGCACCTTTGTGCATAACTCGTGGAGGATCGAGGGGGCATGTCAACTTGATATTTCATCCAGACCTAGCTAGCTGGCAGTGTGAACTAATATTTGAAACAATTCCCATCTCCGAAGCTAACCCATAACCCAGCTACATTCGGAGGTGCTTAATATTGTTTTAATGTATGGTAGAGTATAGTAGAGAAAACGCTAAGCACCTTTTTGCATAGCTCATGGGAGAGGGGGCGTGTCAGCTTGATATTTTTAACAGAGCTAGTGAGAGACTTAAACTAACTTCTGAAACAATTCCCATCTTTGTAGCTAACCCATAAACCCAGTTACATTCCGAGGTGCTTATTATTTTTTCAATGTATGGGAGAGTATAGGAGAGAAAACGCTAAGCACTTTTTGCATAGCTCATGGGAGAGGAGGCGTGTCAGCTTGATATTTTTAACAGAGCTAGCTTAGGGGGTGAACTAACGTCTGAAACAATTTCCATCTCAATGGGTGGCCTGTAACCCCAGTTACATTCGGAGGTGCTTAATATTTTTTCAATGTATGGGAGAGTATAGGAGAGAAAACGCTAAGCACCTTTTTGCATAGCTCATGGGAAAGGGGGCGTGTCAGTGTGATATTTTAGACAAAGCTAGCTAGGGACGTGAACTAACTTCTGAAACAATTCCCATCTCAATAGGTGGCCTGTAACCCCAGTTACATTTGGAGGTGCTTAATATTTTTTCAATGTATGGGAGAGTATAGGAGAGAAAACGCTAAGCACCTTTTTGCATAGCTCATGGGAGAGGGGGCGTGACAGTTTGATATTTCAAACATAGCTAACTTGGGACGTGAAATAACTTCTGAAACAATTCCCATCTCAATAGGTGGCCTGTAACCCCAGTTACATTTGGAGGTGCTTAATATTTTTTCAATGTATGGGAGAGTATAGGAGAGAAAACGCTAAGCACCTTTTTTCATAGCTCATGGGGGAAGGGGGTGTGTCAACTTGATATTCAGCCAGACCTAGCTGGGGACATGAACTAAATTATAAACTAATTCCCATCTCTGTAGCCAATCCGTAACACCAGCTACATTCAGATGTGCATAATATTGTTTCAATGTATGGGAGAGTGTAAAAGGAAAATCACTAAGCACTTCCTTACATAACCCATGGAAGAGGGGGAGTGTCAAATTGATATTTTTATCTGAACTAGCTGGAAAGTCAACAGACTTATTAAACAATTCCCACCTTCGTGCATCTTAAACCCATTTATTCGAGATGGTGCTTTGGGGCCAAATTCTGACCTTAGCACCACACTCAATGTATGAGAAGAATAGTAGAAAAAACGCTAAGCACCTTCTTACATACTCATGGAAGAGAGGGCATGTCAACCAGATATTGTTATCCAACCTAGCTAAGGATGTAAACTAACTTATGAAACAATTCCCATCTCCGAGCATTTTGTAAACCCACATTTATTTGAGGTGATGCTATGAGACCAAATTCTAGTCCTAGCACCACACTCAATGTATGGGAAAGAATGGGAAAGAATGCTATTCAACTTTATACATAGTTGATGGAAAAAGGAGCGTGTCAACCTGATACTTTAATCAAACCTAGCTGAGGATGTAAATTAACTTACGATATAATTTAGAGGTGCTTAGTATTTTTACGTGTTTGGGAGAGTATAGGATAAAAAAATACTCTAAGCACATTTTTGTATAGGTTATGGAAGAGGGTGGTGTGTCAACCTGATATTTTAACCACACCTAGCTTGGGATCTCAATTAACTTATGAAACAATTCCTGTCTCCGTGCATATTTCTTAAACCCATTTATTCAAGGTGGTGTTATGAGGTAAAATTCTGGCCTTAGCACCACACCAATGTATGGGAAAGAGTAGGAGAAAAATACTAAGCACCTTCTTACATAGCTCATGGGAGAGGGATAGCCTCAACCTGATATAAAGTATATGCACACATAGTTGGGAATGTAAACTAACTTATATGGAATAATTATGAAATAATTCCCATCTTCATATATGTGTGTGTGTGTGTGTGTGTGTGTGTGTGTGTGTGCGTGCGTGCGTGCGTGCGTGTGTGTGTGTGTGTGTGTGTGTGTGTGTGTGTGTGTGTGTGTGTGTGTGTGTGTGTGTGTGTGTGTGTGTGTGTGTGTGTCTACGTATAATACATGTGTGTACATGCGTATTTTTGTATGTTATATAATTATACTGCATGCATTGAATTTTTTATATTCTATTATCAATTTGTAACAGGTACAAGTACATATAATCTAAATCTATTTACTACATATATTAAGCTTTTTGTGTTCAAAATAGTTAAGAAAGTAATGGAACGATATAGAATTTCACTACAACATAATAATAGTGACCTAAAGTACCAACAGAGGTAAATACGAGCACATTATCGCTACTTCAATAAAAAGTAGCCGTTGAGTGTACACTGGTACTAGATGTGAATCAGGGATTCCAGCGGGTGCTCGTACAAAGCAAGCACCAGGAGAAGAGCATAGGCAAAGAGGAATCCACACATGTGCAAGATGAAATGTATCAACCGTTGTTTGGTCTTGTACTTGGTCTCCAATAGGACTGGAAGCTAAGGAGGGGAAACATGGGAAGAGATTACTGTGTGTGTGTGTGTGTGTGTGTGTGTGTGTGTGTGTGTGTGTGTGTGTGTGTGTGTGTGTGTGTGTGTGTGTGTGCGTGCGTGCTTGCGTGTGTGTGTGTGTGTGTGTGTACCTGTGTCAACATGATAACATTAAATATTGCAAACAATAACAAACAGGACATCAGCTGAGCATGTTAACAACAAGACAACAATTGATCATTTTGATATCAACATTATAATATATGTTAACAACCAACCATGTCATCAACAACTAACAAGTCAATAACAACAAACAAGACAATAACTAACCATGTCAACAAGAGCCACATAGAGAAAAATACCAGCTGCAAGCGCAAAGATCCAGGAAGTGGCCTCTTCAGATATGTTGCCAATGGCAACTCCAATGAACATCCCAATGACAGCAGTCAGGGCAGAGACCAGGTTGTAGAATGCAGCAATGTGCCACTTCATGCCAGTGGACAGGAGTATAGCGTAGTCCCCTACAGGGGCATACAAGGTGCTTACAGCACATACACACGGAAGTGAGTTTAGGAGGTTACACACTAAGTTGTTGGGACACTCACAATTAATATAGCATTAGGGATGTATGTACTGTACATTGTTAGGAATGCACAATACATTGTGAGGGGGACACACAAACATTATCAATCTTTACCTTCCACACATACAGTATGTGGCATTCAATAAGTACGTATATACGTACATATGTACGTATATACGTATGTACAGTACCTACATATGCATGTATTTATATGGTAACTATGATACACACAATACCTGTACAAACATAGCAGCTGTGGTGCATACAAGGCACATGTGGTACACACATATATTGCACTTGAATTCCCACATTCTTACCTAACTCGTGTGGTATTTCATGGAACACAATGGCCAGGGTGGTGCTGAGACCTCCTCCGATACTGAAGGAGTAGGCAGCACCTATCGCAAGGCCGTCAGTAAAGTTATGGAAAGCGTCTCCAATTATGATGATCCAGGCAACTGGAACAATACCATGACAGAATCCTAGATGTAAACGATGGGAAGATCTCAACATGTGGGTAGATTATAGATGTTCACTCAGTACAGTCTACAATGATGGGAAGATCTCAACATGTGGGTAGATTATAGAGGTTCACTCAGTACAGTCTACAATGATGGGGAGATCTCAACATGTGGGTAGATTATAGAGGTTCACTCAGTACAGTCTACAATGATGTGGAGATCTCAACATGTGGGTAGATTATAGAGGTTTACTCAGTACAGTCTACATACATCCATAAATACATACTATACACATACACAATATGTACATATTTGACAGGGCATTCAAAATAGAAGGGAAGAGACTTTGGGAAGGAATACACACAGTATACATATGTACATACGTATGTAAGTATGCATGTATGTAATACCAAATTTTTTCACAAAATTTGTTGAGAAAATCCTTTCAGGAGCATTTAACATTTCACATACATAGCTCCCACACATGTGACACTTGGGCATGTACCTTGGTTTGGGTTGTAGTAGTGAGGATGATTGTCTCTTTTGTCCTGTGTCTTTTCATTAGGAGCCTCTGCAACATTGTTGTTCTGGCTGGGTCCCTCCTTCGAGTTCCCATTCCCAGAGCTATTCTGGCCAGCATCTGTCAGTTCTACAGATGTGAATGAAGTACCGTTTCCTTTGGATTTTTCCCCTTTATTCTGGTAACAGTGAAAATTGAACACGTTAATCCATCATCCTCTATCATACGCATGTCTAAAGGTAGTGTATCTAGGATTTTACTGTACATTTACGTATATGTACACACAGCCACATTACACACACACACACACACACACACACACACACACACACACACACACACACACACACACTTTACTCCTGTCCCTCCAGAGCTTCATGAAGAATTCAAAGATGTAGAACACAAGAATGGCAAACAAAACGATACTGCCTTTCCAAATGATTTCAAACTCCCCACTGTGTCCGTCTCCTTCTGCGTGTCCGTGTTCTTCATGTCCATGACCACCATTGGTACTAGCAAGGAAGGACTAAGAATAAGAGAATAAGTGAGGAAGAGAAGAGGAAGAGGGAGGGAGAGATGAATAGGGAATAGATAATAACACCACTACAAAGAAGCTGTATAGTGAAGGATGTGGATGTACTCTGTGTATCTGATGTTCTCCGTGAAGTGGATGTGTGTGTGTGTGTGCACGCAGCATGAAATAATACAATATTAGAAAGCCACTAACGTCAGGATGATTGTACAGTATATACACAACCACAACCAGATGTATGGCACATGTAATCTCACATGAGGTAAGAGGTGGAGAATTGCATCCGAGGCGAGGGCCGATATTCCCATGGCAACCATAAAAGCTGACAAGTATGTCATTACTCTTTTCCCGATCAGCGGTATCGTCAACACACCGACCATGGACACAAGGCACACCACCACCACCGCCACAAACCCGATACCGTAGGCTACAGAATGACATGACAGAAGAGAAGACACTTCGATCACACAGTGTGTAGAGGATGTGCATATGTACATATGGGATAGTTTCAGCATGTTCATACAGCATTAATGAATTCACAGCCTGCAGACCAGAGGGTGAGGGCTGTAAGTTTGTTACTACTGTGTCAGAATATCGTAACTGGCTTATTTACTCAAAAACTTTGAAAAGCTTCAAAAATGGAAAAAAATGGAAATTTTTTTCAAAGTCTTGGGAAAAATGGCAATTTTCACTAAAGTTATTAGATACAATTTTGTTCGAGGAAAAAGTTAGGATATCTTCATTTTTCAGGGGGTTTAACTAACAAAGTGAGCAGCTGCACTTTCATTGGCAGTTGTTTTCATAACATTCACAGTCAGTGGACAGTGCAGCAAATTATTACACACCTACAGCACTTTGAAGTAGGGCCCTTGAAAATATTGTGAAAGCTGTTTATCTGTTCTTAAAGTGTGACGTCAATAGGAAGGAGGTTGCTTACCCCATGGGTCACTCATTACAAGTATCACTCTAATAACAGCTATGGTGCATCTATGTATGTATTATACATACATGTTACATAAAAGTATGGGCATGTGTAAACAACACAGCAAACTTGTTCATGATGATCAACACACCTAGAGCTGGATCCGAACGAGGTGGGGGTGGCTCAGGGCCATTCATGGAACTGCCAGTGGTCCCATTTACCAGACACGATGGAGTGGTGTAGCTGAGGGTAAGAACCATCTTTTTGATCATAGAGTACATGTTAGCACAGAAGGGTGAAACCTCTTTTTCGTGTCCATCTTCTCCATCGTGATCATGATCATCCTCCTCCATGTGATCGTGATCATCTTCCTCCATGTGATCAGGATCATCATCCTCCATGTGATCGTGATCATCTTCTCCTTCGTGATGGTCTTCGCTGTGCGAAGAGTTGCCATCCTTGATGTAGAAACATGTCTCGTTCACTTCAGGATCGGAGATGTTGAAGGACATAGCAAGTTCATTGAAAACCTCAATGACTTCACTCTCAGTATGGCAAGGAACCTGGTGGTGATAAGAAACGACGGTAAAATCAGTAAATGATTACATATGTACGATGACAGTTTCATCCAATAACCATGTGGGTTGAATTGAAGATGAGTAGAAATATAACAATATCCAGGAAGCAACATGTGCAGTACCATGTAGTCTGGCGTAGCCAACCCTTTATCTGCCATTGAGCACACCAGACTAAGTACCATGTTGGTGAAATTGATGAGATTTGGAGTAACACAACAAATATTCACTGAGAAGGCTGTTAATGGGGAAAATGTAGCCTGTCAAGGTGTCAATTTCAGAGGTGCAACTAATGTAAGCATTCACTGTTGCTTATGCAAAAACTACACTAATACAATGAATTCTCATTAATCTATCGGAAATCATTTTCAAAATTATGGTGGATTACTGAGTTTGGCGGTTTAACTAGGTATTTATCAGTACTTGTACAGTATATTGGAACTGGAAATTGTAACTGGGGGTTGAAGAAGGTTTGGTGGATAAAGATGTGGCAGATCAACGAGTATTTACTGTACTAAATGCCCATTCCCAAACAACACAAAGTCATATGTACATCAAAGTGCATCTGTACTGGTTTACTCATAGATCTTCCATTTATATGTAACATAATTCTGGGTAATTCTAAATAAACTTCCAAACTTCTGTCGGTTGTACCTGTCTCCGAAACAGGGCTTCGAAACAAACTAAGTTGCGGAGTACTTTGGGTCATATTCTACTCAAAGATGATGACTAATTGACTTCTTCACAGCATCGCTATAGTAAAGTGAACTAGAAAAGGTTGAAGGTCGGAATGATGTAATTCGGATAATTTTGAAAAATTGTTCTTGAAGATATGAGAGGCGAATAGCATGCCAAACAGACGATACGAGAGAAAATATGTAAGTTGACTTTAAAAACATTACTACAAATTATGTATGGCTAATAAACTCTTATAAGTATCCATACACACACACTAGCAGAAACCGCATTAAACGCCCTGTCACAGGAGTTTTGGTCCGAGCTGAAGCGTCTCAAGGCTGTTACGATTTGCGAGTTTGCTATAGTTTGCACAACTTGAGACAAGGCATATTATGTCTTGACGGTCTCGGTTGGAAAGCTGAAGGATACTCTGTACAGAAGCTGTAACAAAGTTTGGAAGACTCGTTTATGTTGCTTATCCAGAGCGGCAAGTGAACTTCAGCTCACTGTCGACAGGAAAGGTGCAGCACGAGTGAATTCTGACTATTGTTTGGAAGCTTACTAGTACACCTACACTCTGCTTCCAAGAACCATTGCGAGTTCTTCGTCTCTAGTCTTCAAGCAGTGATTCAAGTAAAAGTAAAAGTGTTCAGAATTACCCAGTATTCAAAATTACCCCGAATTACCTTACGTACGTAGTCTATGTAGGTGACTTGCAATTGAAAAGTAACCTTCAAACCTATAGCTAAAGGCCTCGTCACATCACAGAAGATTCCTAATCTCAATCCTAGGTCCTTTCATTCGTGACTGAGATATGAACGAGTCATAGCTTAGTGTTGAGAATACTCGAGTTATCGAAAACAGATAATACGATTCATCCACCCCCCGCCACTTCGGATAAACGGAAGAAATCCATCACACCACAGACGTTAACTGTCGGGTCTCTCGCCGGTAGAGTTTCACAAGGTTCCGGCATCCACCCCCGGTACTCCAAAAATTCTTTAGGACCGCTTCAACCGCAGACAAAAAATCTCTATGCTTCAAACAACACAAATACCTGTATGCTGATCAAGGCCTTGCTAATGAAGAGTTTTCCATAAACTTACAGACAAAGACTGCTCAGAGATTTCTCCTTCGGGGTCGCCTTCGTGTTCATGACCGTGGTCGTCTTGTCGCCTGAATCTCTCTTTTAAAGCATTTTGCACCGCCTCGAAACTAAACGGACTTCCACTGGACGGAATCAGAACACCAGCGAAGCAGAGAACTAGGAAGGTGAATCCAAAGCGCCCCCTGAAATCCATGTGAGCTACATTCACCTTCTCGAGAATTCAGTGGCCGGTAAAGCTTTCCCCGAAAAATAAAATGGCGGCCGGAAGTGGATCTGGGAACGTTCACGAGACTCTACGACGAGACGGAACATACCTCGATCGCTGATCAAAGCTACCGCACGCATCCGTTCCCAGTAAACTTCCATGCGGACCGGTATGGGTGAATATGGTAGGTATCCGTGGCAAACACTAGCATCATAATAACCTACTACAACCATAGACACTCTAACGTAGTTTAGAGTGTCTATGCTACAACGTAGGTATTGAAGATCTGTCTTGTGCAATGTTAGTACTTGCTTCACATGTAGGACCTAATCTAGAAGTTGATGACGAATTTTCTTGAGTAAACCTGAAGGACCTACTATATCTGTACTTCAGTTCTTATGATAGGTACTTAGCCTACTATCCATACTGCTTGACATAGTGCACATGAGCTAGGAACTGAGTGAGGTGTGTGCACTAACCAGGAACATCCACTAACCCTGCATGGTATACGTACTGAGCAAGTTGCATGCGTATTCCTACATGGCTGTAATGATCCAACCCAGAATAGTGCACGAGGACGCGCATGATTTTTCACAGGAGAACATATTATTACAGAAAATGACCTTCAGTATTATGTAGGGAATACGGCCGGATGCAGATAGCGAGGAAGATCCCCGGCCAAGTCAATCCCGCATTTTTTACGAGCGCAAAGCGATTCACTATGATTGACAACGCGAAACCACAGGATATGAATTTCATTAACCCCAAACCGGAAGTCTCGTCAGCTGATCCGCGACTGAGAGAGGAACGTGATATTGGTGTGCAACTGTTATTTTTTCACAAGAGAATATTAATCAACCAACGTAATGGCATAGTATATAGTAATGGAGGTTATAGTAAATAAAAGATAACAATATTAACCTAATGCTCCTCTGTGTGCAGCTGTTATCAACTTATCGATTAAGTGATGCAGTTATGTGCACTGATGTCAGCATTACGTGGCAAGGAAGGTTGTACAGTGATGACTGACTGCACATTTTGTTCTGTCTCGAAACATACTAAGTTTAAATTTACTGGACAATAATATCTATGTGTCTGTGTGTGTATGTGTGTATATTAATTTAGTATGTTATACTACATGCATTGATTTTTTTTATATTTTATCATCGATTTGTTGTGTTACAATAATAGGTTTAATCAAATATTAGGAAAAAATAAAATAACAAATTACAATCAAAATCTATTTACTCGTATATAGGTTTTTCGGTATTATAAATATGTATGTATGTAGTTAGGAAACTAATAAGACAATATTGATATTCATCACTTTTTTTACTACTACTTTATTTACTTTACTAAGCACAAACGGAGATTGTAAATATGAATGTTATCGCTACTTCAATAAAAAGTAGCCGTTGAGTGTGCACTGGTACTAGATGCGAATCAGGGATTCCAGCGGGTGCTCGTACAAAGCAAGCACCAGGAGAAGAGCATAGGCAAAGAGGAATCCACACATGTGCAAGATGAAATGTATCAACCGTTGTTTGGTCTTGTAGTTGGTCTGGAATAGGGCTGGAAGCTATGGAGGGGGAGTATGGAAAGAGATTACTGTGTGTGTGTGTGTGCCTGTATACCCATGTCAACATGACAACATTAAATTATGAAAACAATAACAAACAGGACAATTAACCATGTCATGAATAAACAAGACAACAACTACCAAGGCAACAACCATGTCAATAACAAGACAACAACTAAACAAGTCAACAACCATGTCAATAATGACAACAACTAATCATGTCAACAACAACAAACAAGACAACAACTAACCATGTCAACAAGAGCCACATAGAGAAAAATACCAGCTGCAATCACAAAGATCCAGGAAGTGGCCACTTCGGATACGTTGCCAACGGCGACTCCAATGAACATCCCAATGACAGCAGTCAGAGCAGAGACCAGGTTGTAGAATGCAGCAATGTACCACTTCATCCCCGTGGACAGGAGTATAGCATAGTCCCCTACAGGGGCATACAAGTGTCTTACAGCACATACACACCGAAGTGAGTTTAGGAGGTCACACACTAAATTCTTGGGACACTGACAATTAATATAGCATCAGGGATGTACGTACTGTACATTGTTAAGGGGACACAATACATTGTTAAGGGGACACAATAGATTGTTAAGGGGACACAATAGATTGTTAAGGGGACACAATAGATTGTTAAGGGGACACACAATACATTGTTAGGGGGACACAATACATTGTTAGGGGGACACACAATACAGTGTTAGGGGGACGCAATACAGTGTTAAGGGGACACACAATACATTATCAGGGGACACAATATATTGTTAGGGGGACACACAATACATTGTTAGGGGGACACAATACATTGTTAGGGGGACACACAATACATTGTTAGGGGGACACAATACATTGTTAGGGGGACACACAATACATTGTTAAGGGGACACAATACATTGTTAAGGGGACACAATACATTGTTAGGGGGACACACAAACATTATCAATGTTTGCCTGCCACACAAACATTATCAATGTTTGCCTGCCACACAAACAGCATGTGGCATTTGATATGTACATATGTACGTATGTACAGTACCTACGGTACACGAAGTAAAAAAGTAAACGCACTACGGGCGTTCTACATTTGTAAGTACGGATAACCTATGGATACTAGTACGTACGAAGTAATGAAAACGTACGAGTCGTACTACGGGCGTAGTAAAGAACAGGCGTAGCATAGTACGTATCATACGTCCGTGTGGAATTTGACACCGAAGAAGTGTTAAATGTTAGATCCTCAATTTCACCGATACAGCGTGACCTTCAATCGGAGCTACTATCTTCAAAGCCTCCTTTTCGTTTTCCTGTGACAACGTAAATGTAACCATGAGTCTTCGCTTCGTTCGAAATCATGGAAAAGCGTTCAAAAACACACTAAACAAGGTCTACGAAACCTACAGAGAATTCCTTGGAGTTAGCACTTGAGGCGTTAAACGATCTGCAAGGAATCTACATACGAAACAGTACAGGCGTACTTACATACGGGAGCAAGTACGTACGGGAACAAGTACGGGCGTTTTCTTCAATACGTACGGGTTACGTACGGATGCAAATACGGGCGTAGAATGTTTACTTTTTTACTTTGTGCACCGTACGTATGCATGTATGTATCCTGGTTGAAGAAAACATCAGAGGAACTGACCTATGTACATTTCCCATGTACCAACTCAGAACAGATCAAGTTGATGTACTTTTTGAAAAAAACTGATTAATTTTGATACACTTCTTGGTTGCCAGGATACATAACAGATAAGTCCCTCCTTGGGTTGGAACATTGGGAAAGTCCTCACTGCAGAAGACTAATTGACCTTGGGCTGTACCCTCTGTCGATTATTAGTCTTTTCTGCAGTGAGTACATTTCCCATGTACCAACCCAAGAAGGGATTTATCTATGTATGCATGTAAGTATGTATGTACAGTACC
>OZ026558.1:4318968-4326468 GCA_964020155.1 Chondrilla cf. caribensis | reverse complement strand
GATCTCAACATGTGGGTAGATTATAGAGGTCCACTCAGTACAGTCAACATAAATACATACATATTATTATACACATATACAATATGTACATATTTGACAAGGCATTCAAAATGAAAGGCAAGAGATTTTGGGCAGGAACATAAATGTATGTACTTAAGTACATACGTACTTTACATACTTGTACATACATGTGTATATATGCACGTATACGTATATTTAACATACGTACTTACTTGTACATATGTACATACACACAGTATGTACATACGTACGTATACACGTAAGTATGCATGTACATACTACCAAATTCACATAGTTGTTGGGAAAATCCTTTCGGATTCAGGAGCATTTAACATTTCACATAGCTCCTACACTGTAACACATGTGACACTTGTGCATGTACCTTGGTTTGGGTTGTAGTAGTGAGGATGATCGTCTCCTTTGTCCTGTATCTCGTCATTAGGATCCTCTGCAGCATTGTTGTTCTGGTTGGGTCCCTCCTTGGAGTCCCCACTCCCAAGGCTATTCTGGCCAGCATCTGTTAGTTCTATGGACGTGGCTGAACTACCTTCTCTTTTGGATCCTTTCTTTTTATTCTGGTAATAGTGAAAAAATTAAACAAGTTAAACCATCCTCGTCTATCATACACATGTCTAAAGGTAGATTTTACTGTACATTTATGCATATGTACACACAGCCACATCACACACAATAAACACACACACACACACACACACACACACACACACACACACACACACACACACACACACGTACGTACACACAAACACACACACTCACACACATACGTACGTACGTACACACACACACACCTTACTCCTGTCCCTCCAGAACTTCATGAAGAATTCAAAGATGTAGAACACAAGAATGGCACCCAAAAGGACACTGCCTTTCCAAATGATTTCAAACTCTCCACTGTGTCCGTCTTCTTCTTCGTGTGCATGACCACCACCGCTACTAGCAAGGAAGGACTAAGAATGAGAGAGTAAGTGAGGAAGAGAAGAGGGAGGGAGAGATGAATAGAGGATAGATAATAACTCCACTACAAAGAAGCTGTATTGTGAAGGAAGTGGATGTATCTGTGTATCGATCTAATGTTCTCTGTGCAGTGGTGTGTGTGTGTGTGTGTGTGTGTGTGTGTGTGTGTGTGTGTGTGTGTGTGTGTGTGTGTGTGTGTGTGTGTGTGTGTGTGTGTGTGTGTGTGTGTGTGTGTGTGTGTGTGTGTGTGTGTGTGTGTGTGTGTGTGTGTGTGTGTGTGTGTGTGTGTGTGTGTGTGTGTGTGTGTGTGTGTGTGTGTGTGTGTGTGTGTGTGTGTGTGTGTGTGTGTGTGTGTGTGTGTGTGTGTGTGTGTGTGTGTGTGTGTGTGTGTGTGTGTGTGTGTGTGTGTGTGTGTGTGTGTGTGTGTGTGCACGCAGCATGAAATAATACAATTTTAAAAGCCACTAACGTCAGGGCAATTGTACAGCACACAACTGCAGCCAGATGTACGTATGGCACATGTAATCTCACATGAGGTATAAGGTGGAGAATTGCATCCGAGGCGAGGGCCGATATTCCCATGGCAATCAGAAAAGCTGACACGTATGTCATTCCCCTTTTCCCGACCAGCGGTACAATCAACACACCGAGCAAGGACACAAAGGACACCACCACCACTGACACAAACCCAATACCGTAGGCTACAGAATGACATGACAGAAGAGAAGACACTTCGATCACACAGTGTGTAGAGGATGTGCATATGTATGGGATAGTTTCAGCATGTTTATGCAGCATTAATGAATTCACAGCCTGCGGACCAGAGGGTGAGGGCTGTAAGTTTGTTACTACTGTGTAAACACATCATAACTGGATTATCCATGTAAAACTTTGGAAAGCTTCAAAATTGGAAATAATGACAATTTCTTTCAAAGTCTTCGCCAAAGTTATTAGATACAATTTTGTTTGAGGAATAGGTTAGGATATGTTCCTTTTTCAGGGAGTTAAACCATAGATACTCCAACTTGTTGGAGTATCTATGGTGATCAACTAACAAGGTGAGCAGCTGCACTTCATTGGCAGTTGTTTTCAAAACATTTGCAGTCAGCGCACAGTGCAGCAAATAATATTTGTATCCCGATGACATCATACTTCAAAGGGACCGACAACAGTGTAAATCCGATACACCGGGGTATAAATGTCCCTAAGCGCCCCTTTAGAATAACAATCAATATGATATTTTATACGGAAGAATTGGAGACATTTACGGCGTATTTGGTGTTCTTTCCGTGTTGTTGGAAATACATGGTTGGGAGCCCTAATTCCGGACGCTTTTTAACAGCGGACGCTTTGGATTGTAGCAATTAAATTTCTCTTCATGAAACGTTTTTCGAAACAAGTTTGGTATCGAACTGATTCCCAATCTACGAAGCATCCAAAGCTACTAACGTGTAAAAGTTTCAGATAGATTATGGTATTTGATGTCTGAAATTAGGGCACCTTACCATATATCCTTTGGAGTGTTCAGCTTCTGCTTAAGTAACGGCGGTATGTTAGGGTTTGCACAGATTTTTTTGAAGGCTCAAAATCGTCTTCTGACTCATTTATAGCGTAAGAACTTTCTTCGACTTTGCTGTCATACAGATACTCTAACAACTAAACTAGACTAAAGGTATTAGAGTATCTATGGTTGCAGTAAAAATTCGAATACGTCGACCAAGCAGATTCGGGATACAAGCCATTTGTATCATGTCTATTTGGGGTGTACCGGATTTGTCTACTCGCCCTCAGGTGCTTCGCGCCCGCGGGACTCGTGACAAATCGGATACACCCCAAGTAGACATGATACAAATAGAACTTATTCCACACCAGTACCCTTTGAAGTAGGGCCCTTTAAAATTATAGTAAAAACTCTTTATCTGTTCTTAAAGTGTGGCATCAATAGGCAGGAGGTTACTTATCTCATAGGTCACTCATTACAAGTACAGTTGAACACTCATGTAACAAACCAGAAATTCCGGGGCAATCTGTTTGTTATAAGCAGGAGTTTGTTATATCAGGACAATTTCCTGAGATACTGTAGCACATGGTTGAGATCATTGCTTTGTTATATCAAGAGCTTTGTTATAGAGGAGTTCGTTGTAAGAGTGCTCCTCTGTATCACTCTAATAATGGCTATTGTGCATCTATGTATATATTATACACACATGTATGTGGGCACGTGCAAACAACACACCAAACTTGTTCATGATGATCAACACACCTAGAGCTGGGTCCGAACGAGGTGGGGGTGGCTCAGGGCCATTTATGGAACTGCCAGTGGTCCCATTTACCAGACACGATGGAGTGGTGTAGTTGAGGTTAAGAACCATCTTTTTGATCATAGAGTACATGTTAGCACAGAAGGGTGAAACCTCTTTTTCATGTCCATCTTCTTCGTTGTGATCGTGATCATCCTCCTCCACGTGATCGTGATCATCTTCCTCCACGTGATCATCTTCTCCTTCGTGATCGTGATCATCTTCTCCTTCGTGATGGTCTTCGCTGTGCGAGGAGTTGCCATCCTTGATGTAGAAACATGTCTCGTTCGCTTCAGGATCAGAGATGTTGAAGGACATAGCAAGTTCATTGAAAACCTCGATGACTTCACTCTCAGTATGGCAAGGAACCTGGCGGTGATAAGAAACGACGGTAAAATCAGTAAATGATTACATTTGTAGGATGACAGATCCGTCCAATACCCATGTGGGTTGAATTGATGATGTGTATAAATACAGTACAACTTGCTTAGTAAGTACCCTGGTTAGTACACACTCCTGGTTAGTACCAATTCCTGGTTAGTACACACTCCTGGTTAGCACACACTCCTGGTTAGCACACATTCCTGGTTAGTACACACTCCTGGTTAGTACACACTCCTGGTTAGTACCAATTCCTGGTTAGTACACACTCCTGGTTAGTACCAATTCCTGGTTAGTACACACTCCTGGTTAGTACACACTCCTGGTTAGTGAGTACAGCTCACTCAGTCCCTAGCTCACGTACTCTATGTCAACCAGTACTGATAGTAAGTATGTACACCTGATAAGAAGTATGGATTTGATATGTCTTTCGAGGTACATACATACTTACTTAGCAAATTGGACTGCATTACAATATCCACAAAGCTACATGTGTAGTACCATGGTGGTGAAATGGGAGATTCGGAGAAACACAATATTCACCTACATATGTACTGAGCATGTACATACATACATATGTACGTATGTAATGCGATGGAGAAATTGGAGATTTGGAGAAACACTATATTCGAATCACCAATGTACGTACTGAGCATGTACATTACATATGTACATACATACGTAGTGAAATTGACGAGGTTTGAAGCAACACAACTATTATTTGCTGAGAAGGCTGCTATTGTGAAAAAAAGGCTGCTAATGTGAAAAAAGGCTGCTAATGTGAAAAAAGGCTGCTAATGTGAAAAAATTGACTGTGTCCATTTCACAGGTGCAACTAATTCAAATGCTTACTGCTGCTTACGCAAAAACTAACTAAACTAATACAGTGAATTCTCATTAATCCATTGGAAATCATTATCGAAAATACAGTGGATTAAAGAGTTTGGTGGATAAACTGGATATTTATTGTACAGGAAATTGTGACGGATTAGGTTTGGAGGATAAAGTTGTGGCAGATCAATGAGTATTCACTGTACTAAATGCCCATTCCCAAACAACACAAAGTCATACATAAAAGTGCATCTGTGCTTGTGTACGGGTTTACTGTATACGCATATACGTACGTATGTTTGTGGCTGACTTGCAATTGAAGAGTAACCTTCAAACCTATAGCTAAAGGCCTCGACACATCACAGAAGATTCCTAATCTCAATCCTAGGTCCTTTCATTCGCTACTGAAATGTGAACGAGTCTCTTGAAATCTCAAATCACTCATGTATGGAGAAAATACAAACATCATAGCTAAGTGTTGAGAATACTTGAGTTATCGAAAACACGGATAATACCGTTCATCCACCCCCGCCACTTCAGATGAACTGAAGAAATCCACTTCACCACATATAAGAAGTCAACTGTCGGGTCTCTCGCCGGTAGAGTTTCAAATGGTTCATCCACCCCCCAGTATTCCAAAATTCTTTACAGATCCCTTCAACCGCAGACAAAAACGTCTATGCTTCAATCCACACAAATACCTGTATGCTGATCAAGGCCTTGCTAATGAAGAGTTTCCTTAAACTTACAGACAATAATTGCTCAGAGATTTCTCCTTCGTGGTCGCCTTCGTGTTCATGACCGTGGTCGTCTTGTCGCCTGAATCTCTCTTTCAAAGCATTTTGCACCGCCTCAAAACTAAACGGACTTGCACTGGACGGAATCAGAACACCAGCGAAGCAGAGAACTAGGAAGGTTAACCCAAAGATCCCCCTCAAATCCATGTCTATTCAAGTGAAGTACATTGACGTTCTCGAGAATTTAGTAGCAAATTGCTAATAGAGATCCACCTGAATTATTATTATAGCTATGCATAACAAGTAGTAATAATTGTCCACAAAGCCGCGTGTATACAGCTATGACCTCAATCGCTGATCAAAGCTACCACACGCATCCGCTCCAACTAAACTTCCATGCAGACCGGTATGAGCGAATCTGGTAGGTAACCGTGGCCAACACTGACATCATAATAACCTACTACAACGTAGGTATTGACGAACTGTCTTGTGCAATGTGAATATATACTTGCTTCACGTGTAAGACCTAGTCTAGAAGTTGCTGACAATACGTACAGTCGAATTTGCTTGAATAAACTTGAAGAATACACTAAATCTGTACTTCAGTTCTTATGAGAGGTACTTAGCCCACTATCCATACTGTTTGACTTGGTGTACATGAGCTTGGGACTGAGTGAGGTGTGTGCACTAGCCAGGAGCATGCACTAACCCTGGTACACTTACTGAGCATTCCTATATGGCTGTAATGATCCAACCCAGAATAGTGCAAGAGGACGTGTGATTTGCTGGGAAAACACATTAGCACAGAAAATGACCTTCGGTATTAGGAACACAGCCGGATGCAGATAGCGAGAGGCCAGGTTATGCTTGGTTATATCATAATGCCAAACCGACTACAACTCGCTTTGAAGTGGCATGTGAATTGATTACAAACCAATTTGTAGCAGAAGGCGAGGGATATATTGATTGGATGTTAAAATTCGATTTTTAGGGGAGTTTGTACAACACAAAATACGAATTACGGAAGAGCTAATAATGGCCGTGTTGCGAGACTGCTGCTTTCAGCCTTTTCCGGAAATGCTTTGTATTTCACTCCATATATCTGCTGCTCGTTGGTATCGGGAATGTGAATGAGGAAGATCCCATGCCAAGTCAATCTCGCACTTTTTACGAGTGCAAAGCGATTCACTAGAGGATTGCCAACGCGAAACCACAGGCTATGAATTTCATTAACCCCAAACCAGACGTCTCATCAGCTGGTCGCGTGACCGAGAGCGGAACGTGATATTGGTGTGCACATAATATCATTATAATAATATCATAGATACTCTATAGCTGCAGCCATAGATACTCTATAATATTGAGTATCTATGGCTTGCAGCTTGCTTGCTATCATCATAACAACAACAGTATTGATTACGTGATGCAGTTATGTGCACTGATGTCAGCATTACGTGGCAAGGAAGGTTGTACAGTGATGACTGACTGACTGTGTACATTTTGTTCTGTCCTGAAACATACTAAGTTTACTGGGCAACAATACCTAGCTATAAATTGTCCAAAAGGTGATTTATGTTGTTTGTCGAGGCCTGCATGTATAGCCCAACTGTACTTCCCATTATGAGGTACTTCCCTGAAAATGTTGTCCAATAAACGTGCGGTAAATAATTAATCACACAGGTACCAACACCTTTTGATGTATGCCCTCATCAAATGATACACACATTACTTTGACCGGGAGATTCTCTACTAGAAGACTATTTAACAATTCAAATCCACTACAGAGAATGGTAGAGTCTAAGAATATAACAAAAAGTTGATTAATCAACTAACAAAACATAAATAATTATTAGTAAATCAAACATTAGCAAACATTAACACACTGCCCATTTGTATGGAAGTGCACACACACACACACACACACACACACACACACACACACACACACACACACACACACACACAGTTAATACATATTACTCTGCCTAAGAGAATTTTAACTGCAAGAAATGTCCTAACTGGATGTATGAGCTTCATTTGGAAGAAAAGCCGGCATCAATGGTAGGGAAGTTCTCAAAAACACTCTGAGTTGAGAAAGAACAATCACTTATGAGATTACACTGCATTACACAAACAAGTTGGAAAGTTAACAACTTGTGGGGCTGCCCCCAATACACAAATTACTTTGGTGTCTTTCAGGTTCGAAACATTAGGTTTTGCACTCGAATACATCTTCATTCCAAGCACACCAG
>OZ026558.1:4303968-4313968 GCA_964020155.1 Chondrilla cf. caribensis | reverse complement strand
CGGATTAGAGAGGTTTCACTGTACCAGGCATTCCTATCCTTCAACTAGACAGGACAGTTAAAACATTCATCTATCCCATTCCGACTGGAATGCACCCAGTTAAATTAGATTAGAGCACCCAAGATGTTTAATCTAACCTTATGATGCACTTCTACCCTTCTCCCCCTCAAACGTGTGTAAACTATTTACCTAACCTCACTCCCCTCCTCAAACCCAACAATGGTGTAATACATATCTAAACATTGGATTCGCTCTCCAGGGATTATTAACATCATGAATACACTTGAACCACACTCCAGGATCACCTCAGCTATGAATTTGTTCAAGGAATTCATGTACTGCATTACTCTATACACCTTCAACATCAGAATTAGGAGACCACCTCAAAATTGAGACTGCTCTAACTGGTCCCATAAGTGGTCTCAATTGTAAAGTTCTACTCTACTTCAACTGGTCCCATAAGTGGTCTCAATTATGAAGTTCTACTGTACTTCAACTGGTCCCATAGGTGGTCTCGATTGTGAGGTTCTACTGTACTTCAACTGGTCCCATAGGTGATTTCAATTGTAAGGTTCTACTCTACTTCAACTTGTCTAATAGGTGGTCTCAATTATGACGTTCTACTGTACTTCAACTGGTCCCATAGGTGGTCTCAATTGTGAGGTTCTACTGTACTTCAACTGGTCTAATAGGTGGTCTTAATTATGACGTTCTACTGTACTTCAACTGGTCCCATAGGTGGTCTCAATTGTAAGGTTCTACTACATATACCCTGGCACACACTAATGTAAAGGCCTCAACTACTGTCTGTGACTCTTTGAGAGAGTGAGTGATTCAGAATGGACCTGGCACCCATGGTAATGTACTCCTTGTAAAACTTCATGTATTTTACCTTGATTGGGCTTAAACATGGGACTGGATTTTGCAGGATTTAGAAAATGTGGGAAGTTTATAAGACAAAAGCGACATCACATTTACCACAAAAGCACAGATGATGTGCTCAAATCTGTTCAGTTCTCACCATGGTACGGAGAAGGGCCCTTGTTCACGAACTTTATAAAGTCCTTTGCTCTGTCCTGTATGATCTGGGGAGAGATATGGAACAAGTGTAAAATTAGTGGCATGCAATTTTGTTGTCTTAGCTGTATGCTTCAGAGTATATTTATCAGTCACTCCTAACTCAACCCCGTATTCCTTATTAGTTTTATTTAAATCTAATTTTATTGCACTACATCACTGGACATTCTCTCTTGAAATCACATACAACATCACCTTTTGTGCCAGACGACATCAGGCCTTGATGTCACCCCCAAACACACCACAATCACTTTTGCCACCATGTTACACGTAACTTACTCTTCATTAGTCTTAACTGAGTGATTGTAGAGCCCATTACAATACAGGATGATAATAATAATAAAAACATTAAAAGATTACGTGATATTGATGAAAAATGATTTCATAGACGTATTCCAATACTCTGCCTTAGCAAAAAGCTACACTACTGCCTTCTCAGCTGTATCCTGGACAGGAGCAACTCACCTTCGCAGCCATCTTTTCAGTCCTTCGGAAGCGAGCTACGTATAATCATAGACCCTATAGGGTCTATGGTATAATATACACACCAGTCAGCTCGATGATTTCGAAATGGAAACGGAAGAAATTTGATCTGGGAATAGATCATTTTGGCGCCAAAGAGTGGGCGAGGATCATACAGGCTATCCAGAGGGAGGCAATGCCCGTACTAAAGCAAGTAGAGGTTGTTAAACTTGTGCGAAAATCCATCGAAGAGCCTTCGGCTTTCATAAGTATCATTGAAAGACATGTACGTGACTCATCCGGTAATATAAATCAGTTTATAAGTGAAACAACACGAAATTCAGCTAATAAAAGATATTATGTAAAATGGTACACGTTCACCTACCTATAATCTCACTTTCCTTTTCAGTATTCCAAGCAAGATAACTTCGATGTATTCGAATATGTTCAAGTGCTATCTAAGAAGGCTCACGTGGTATTATGGGATGCAATGATGGATTCGGTGCAGAGTTGTATCCAGCGTCTCCACAATGCCGAAGACGAAGAGGTAAAACCTAAACCCGAGTTCTCTCTGCGAGTTCACCCGTGTCATATCCTTCTCAAAGGACCTATAGTGTTAAGTATAGCAGAAATTCTGTGTTAATCCCAGTAAACTGAGCACAGCATCCTCCTTCATAATATCAATTTTTCATCTTGGAGAGTTACTCTCCATTGAGATTTTTCCTTGGTTTTATGAGGTCCATGGGACTCAAGTTGAGCCGTGGTATTGCATGCTCACCACCACACTATTGTGAATTTTGCATTTCCTAGAGCTCAGCCATTTGAAACATCTTATTTGAGTCCAGGAGTGTCCTCAATAGAGACATTCAGCAATATAGAACACCTTATCCAGGTCCCAAGAGTGTCCTCAATAGAGAAGTTCAGCAATATAAAACACCTTAGGTTCAAAGAGTGTGCTCCACAGAATATAAGGTACCTGATGCTGTCCTCAATAGAGAGATTTGGCCATGTTTGATACCACATCCAGCTCCCAAGAGTGTCCTCAGTAAAGAGGTCCCATGGGTATTATCTACATACAGTTGTAGTCCACAATGTATTACATTGTCCTGTCACGCATTTCACTGTGCAGGTGGCCAGTCAAGACCTTGAGCTCCTCGCTGGCGTGTGCCTGTTCGTCCGCAGTGCCATGAGTCAGGATAAACCCACCATCACTGACTCCCTCCAGTCAGTGATCCAAGTGCTGCACGGTGCGTGGTGTGTGAGCAGGTTCAACAGTGTGGGAAAATCCGTTCGGATTGAGAAGCATTGAGAAATGTAGTCTGGTAAAGAGAGTTCTTTATCTGGACATTTTAACCCTGTGGGTCGTCTTTAGCATTGGAAGTAGAATAGGGATTTCTGACTGCTGAAGACAACCCACAGGGTTGAAACATCCTGAGTAAGAACTCTCTTCAACAGGCTGCATTCACTAAATGCTCCTCAATACAAACAGATTTTCCCAACAACAGTTGGAAACATTACAGTCCGAAATCCCTATTCAAAGATTCAGCAGTGTTGTGGGGTCTTGCATACGTAGTACGTACATAATTCCCCCTAAAAATGTGCGAATGTGCAAATCGTGTGGATGGTTTCAAGTGTGGTTTGAAGTCGGGAGGAGAGGGGGGTTGTTGAGGATGACCCTAGATATACGCCATGATTGCACATGTAGTCTAATGCAACTCTCCATGATTTGATCTAATTATGCGTGATTTATCTTACATATTTCCAGATAGATCATCTGATTAGTGCTGGGATGATTAATTGATTAATCGATTAAGCAATCATTGTTCATTTCAAATGTGATAGTTAATAGTGCAAGCAAATCAATTAATCAAGGGAGTAATTGAGTGAGTAGAACAGGAAGCCACCCCCACCTTATTTACCAAGACCTCCACTCCATGGTTGTATGTACCTCAAGTGTACCTGAAATGTGAAAATGACTGTAAAGACTCCACATCACATCTATTGGATGACTATTCAGTCAAATAAAGTGGGAGTGGTTTCCAGTTACACCCACTTTGTTACTTCCGTTCACTTCGTTACGTTATTAACGATAACATTTGAAATGAACAATGATTGTTTAATCGATTAATCGATTAATCAATCAGTTTGAAAACTACAACCAATTCCCAACACTAACTCTGATATGATCCACACATACGTACGTACTTAGATATGATATTCTGATATAATTTAGTGGGAAATAGTTGGTTATGGTTGTATTTCATATTCTCAATTTGATTCTCGTCTGTCAAGTCCTGGTTTGTGTCCTCCTCCCCACACAGACATCCTTTTGCTCTTACCTGACGAGGGAATACAACTGCAGAACGAGATCTCCCTCCTCTGTGAGGCATGGTGGCAGAGTGACTTCCTCAACAAAGACGAGCTGGTACCTCACAGTATTTCCTACCTCCTTGGCCGATCTTTGTCAGCAGATACAACTGTAAGTGTGTGTGCTTGCTTCCAGGCTCATGTGTGGATGGTCTCTGTATGTGTGTAGTGTGTAAGTGTGTGTGTGTGTGTGTGTGTGTGTGTGTGTGTGTGAGCGTGCATACATGTGTGTGTGTGTAGTACATACGTATGTATGTACATACGTACATGGATATACTACATAATATTTATGCTAGGTGTGCCTACCTTTATCATCTACCCTTAAACAAAATTTCATTGTACATAATACGTGCATACATGCGCAGGGTTTCCCCCAAAGAAGGTACCAGAGCGCTCCTCCCCCCCCTTTATTCTCTGTTCTGTGACAGCATTTTTTGCTAGAATAAAGATTTATAATATTATTGTGTTAAGTGTTAAAGTAATATTGATAATTATGCATTAAAATATTTATAGTGACTCCCTCTCCCCCCCCCCCTTTATTTTTTTTCTGGGGGAAACACTGCATGTGTATGTACACAGATACTCACATGCTTGTCTTTGTGTGCAGGCGTCAGATATTAAGAGGGTGTACAACTTTAGGAAGGCTTTGTTGTTGCTGGATTTTGAGGACGAGAGTGCCGATTCCTTGAAGTGTCTCCTGGTCACCTGCTTCATTCATCCCGCCTATCTCAAATTTGAGGAGGTGAGTTTCAACCCTGTCAACGTATTACGTCTCCATACATTGATGTGTGAGTTTTGAGTTCTCTTATTTACAACTTATGCATGTAACTAATCCCCCAATACATGAAATGTGTCCTTTAGTTAAATTTTCTTATTTTTTATTGTCTAGGGTCGTCGCTTTCTGAGTTTTGTGTTCGGTCTACATCCGCCCTTCATCCTGAACATACACCAAACTATTAAAAATCAAATACCATCTTGTCCAAGGTACGTATGTATGTATGTACAGTATTAATGCGTGTGTGTATGTATGTGCTGATTGGATGCATGTGCGTGCGTATGTGCTGATTGAATGCATGTGTGTATGTATGTGCTGATTGGATGCATACGTATGTGTATGTACGTACTTGCCATATATTCCATAGTACAGCACATGTATGTATTTATGTAAGTATGTATATATAGCGCTGGGCGGTATCGAAAAATATCAGTTTCGGTATATTGCCAACATTATACCGCGGTATTACGGTATACCGAGTCTTAAGGTTATAGTTGGGCTTTGAAATAACTTAATCCTCGATTTAAATAATAATGAAATAAATAAACATAAATAAATGAATAAATAATCCACTACTTTGTTGTCCTCGTTAACTCGGAGTGCAAAGTACTTCCAAATATCAGATTTAGTATTCTTCTTATCGACAAGATGAAGTTCATTGCTCGGATCACCCGTATCGCTCGTTCGCTGATCAAAATTTAAACTTGCCGCCGCCGACGTCGCCATTTTGACAACATTCTCTCATTCTGTGTAACAACGTATTACTCCGCACATGCACACTTTTCGTGCTCGTAATCATGGCTGTCGCAGCAATAGTTCGACGGATTCAGAACACATCATTTCAGGACGAAATTTGTTATCTCAGGAATATATTACTTAAAATACCGGTTAAACCTTAGAGAATACCGTGATATCACGATATCTCGGTATAGAAAAAAGTCAGCTGGTATCAAAACCGTGCACAAATAATACCGCGGTATTACTATATATTCGGTATACCGCCCAGCGCTATGTATATACAGTGAATTATTGTTAATATGACACCTCGTTATCCACTACAATTTCCTAATACTAATATAATGTACAGCCAGTGATGAGTATCCCGGTAATCCACCAGACCCATCAATCCATCATATTTTCAATACGAATTGAGGCAAATTTAAGAGAATTCACTGTGTGTACCCACTGCATTTGCAGGGCTGTGCTGGATGCATATGGAGAGGTGTATTTCAGAGCATGGAAGGCCTCTTCTGGGGTGTATCTTGAGGTGTGTGCATTGCATGTGCTCATGTATACCAAATGGTGGGAGATGTTTACAGAATCAGGGTTTCCCCCAAAGGGGGTACCAGGGCACTCCCCCCCTTTATTCTCTGTTCTGTGACAACAATTTTTTGTTAGAATAAAGATTTATAATATTATTGTGTTAAGTGTTAAAGTAATATTGATAATTATACATCAAAACATTCATAGTGACTCCCTCCCCCCCTTTATTTGTTTTCTGGGGAAAACGGTGCAGAATATACGTAACTTACCTCCAAATTTTGTGTCCTGCCGTAGTTCATTGAGGAGAAGTGTCTCCAGGACCTGATGTACTGCGCGGTGCATGCACCTCGTGGAGGAACGCACTCCCTGTTCTCTGCCGTCAGGAAGGTCCTCGGCTACACCCACCAGCAGCGGGGTCAGCGTGGAGTGACCGACATGCTCTATCGACTCTACAACCCTTTCCTTTGGAGGTCCCTCAAGGTATGGCAGCGTTCTTTGAACCCAAATTCCGTTCTTTTCAGATTTGTACTTGTGTGCAATGATTGAAAAGGCATGAAATACGTACTTACTGTACACAGGTTGCCAACACTGATAGGTTCCTCCAGGTAATGTTCTGTGTGTACGTACCTACATATGTACATACGTACATGATACATGGCCAGGTGACCAATGTTAATGAGTTTTCTCATATGTATGATGTTCTCTATGTACAGGACGTATGTATGTACGTATGTACCATACACAAGTTACCACACGTGATACGTACGTATGTTCCTCTATCTCAAGCTCTTTCAGCACATACATATGTATAACATGTATATGGATGTACTGTACATATGTACTAGTGCTGGGATGATTAACAGTCTAATAAAGTGGGAGTGGTTTACGGTTACGCCCACTTAATCACTTCCGGTGATTAGTCAATTAATCAATTGGTTAATATGTACTGATAATCGATTTGAAAATTACAGCTGATACCCAGCCCTAATATGTACAGTACATACATACGTATGTACGTACTGTACACAAGTTACCACATTTCATATGTATCTTCCACCATGTAAAGTTCTTTCTGTAAAAACACACTTACACAGGTTGCAAACTCTGATATACGTACTCTTTGGTGTAATGCTCTTACTCTACGTGCATGCACAGGTGGCCAATGCTGACGTGAGGGCTAATGCTGCTTGTCTTTTCCTGGACACCTTCCCTCTCCAAATGACGGACTCTACGAGGGAAGAAAGAGACGTCATGTTACAGAAGCAGTTTGACATTTTGAAAGTTAGTGCACATCATGCAGTCAGGGTGTGTTTTAAAGGTGCTTTGAAGCGCAGATTAATTGATTACTTGATTAATCAATTAATCCTCCCAGTGCTAATACATCCATACATGTGCATTTTATCTTCATATCTAAAATATACGTACATACACGTACATACATTATTATGTATGTATGTACGTATATACGTACAGTACATACATGTATACATATACATGCGTACTGTACTTGTGTCATATGTATGTTTATGTATTGTAGGAGTTACTGGAGGACCCCAGTGTGACAGTGCGTACATCGGCAGTTGCCGGAGTATCACGCGTGCTTGAGGGATACTGGGAGATTATACCAGCCAACGTCATCAAGGCGCTGCTGAAGAAGCTTATCGGAGATCTTGCAAGAGATGCCAATTCTGTGAATGTCAGAGTTGCTGTGATACAGGTTGGTGTTGGGTGATACAGGTTGGTGTTGGGCGATACAGGTTGGTGTTGGGCGATACAGGTTGGTGTTGGGCGATACAGGTTGGTGTTGGGTGATACAGGTTGGTGTTGATACAGGTTTGTGTTGGGTGATACAGGTTGGTGTTGGGCGATACAGGTTGGTGTTGGGCGATACAGGTTGGTGTTGGGCGATACAGGTTGGTGTTGGGTGATACAGGTTGGTGTTGATACAGGTTTGTGTTGGGTGATACAGGTTGGTGTTGGGCGATACAGGTTGGTGTTGGGCGATACAGGTTGGTGTTGGGCGATACAGGTTGGTGTTGGGCGATACAGGTTGGTGTTGGGTGATACAGGTTGGTGTTGGGCGATACAGGTTGGTGTTGGGCGATACAGGTTGGTGTTGGGCGATACAGGTTGGTGTTGGGCGATACAGGTTGGTGTTGGGTGATACAGGTTGGTGTTGGGTGATACAGGTCGGTGTTGATACAGGTTGGTGTTGGGTGATACAGGTCGGTGTTGATACAGGTTGGTGTTGGGTGATACAGGTAGGTTGGTGTTGGGTGATACAGGTTGGTGTTGGGTGATACAGGTTGGTGTTGGGTGATACAGGTTGGTGTTGGGTGATACAGGTTGGTGTTGGGTGATACAGGTTGGTGTTGATACAGGTTGGTGTTGATACAGGTTGGTGTTAGGTGATACAGGTTGGTGTTGGGTGATACAGGTCGGTGTTGGGTGATACAGGTCGGTGTTGGGTGATACAGGTTGGTGTTGGGTGATACAGGTTGGTGTTGGGTGATACAGGTTGGTGTTGGGTGATACAGGTTGGTGTTGGGTGATACAGGTCAGTGTTAGGTGATACAGTGCACTAAAACCTAATGTGAAATCTTCAGCAAGGGTTCTTCCTAACCTAAGAGAGACACCAAAGTAATTCGAGTATGGGGACGGCATCCCTACCAGTTTTTAACTCAAATTATTTACTTACAGTCACTTGTTTGGAATTGTGTGTGTAGGGCTTATGCATCATCCTGGAGAACCACTTGAGCCAGCCCATTTTGAAGGAGTTGCTTCCACTACTAGGCAACCACATCCATGACACTTCAGAACGAGTCAGAATAGCCCTCTTGGAATTGTTGATCCTTGTGAAGAATATGAGAGCTATCAAGGTACATGTGTACACATTTACTGATGTTTTCATTGTAGACCGTACTGAGTGAGCCTCTCTAATCCACCCACATGTTGAGATCTCCCCATCATTGTAGACTGTACTGAGTGAACCTCTATAATCTACCCACATGTTGAGATCTCCCCATCTTTGTAGACTGTACTGGGTGAACCTCTATAATCTACCCACATGTTGAGATCTCCCCATCATTGTAGACTGTACTGAGTGAACCTCTATAATCCACCCACATGTTGAGATCTCCCCATCATTGTAGACTGTACTGAGTGAATCTCTATAATCCACCCACATGCCGAGATCTCCCCATCATTGTAGACTGTACTGAGTGAACCTCTATAATCTACCCACATGTTGAGATCTCCCCATCATTGTAGACTGTACTGAGTGAACCTCTATAATCCACCCACATGTTGAGATCTCCCCATCATTGTAGACTGTACTGAGTGAACCTCTATAATCTACCCACATGTTGAGATCTCCCCATCATTGTAGACTGTACTGAGTGAACCTCAATAATCTACCCACATGTTGAGATCTCCCCATCACTGTAGACTGTACTGAGTGGACCTCTATAATCTACCCACATGTTGAGATCTCCCCATCATTGTAGACTGTACTGAGTGAACCTCTATAATCTACCCACATGTTGAGATCTCCCTATCATTGTAGGCTGTACTGAGTGAACCATTATAATCTACCCACATGCCGAGATCTCCCCATCATTGTAGACTGTACTGAGTGAACCTCTATAATCTACCCACATGTTGAGATCTCCCCATCTTTGTAGACTGTACTGGGTGAACCTCTATAATCTACCCACATGTTGAGATCTCCCCATCATTGTAGACTGTACTGAGTGAACCTCTATAATCTACCCACATGTTGAGATCTCCCCATCATTGTAGACTGTACTGAGTGAACCTCTATAATCTACCCACATGTTGAGATCTCCCCATCATTGTAGACTAAACCTAACAGACCATTTCATGCAATAGCTGTTACACTCTCTTTCCTTGAAGTTTTGGGATGTGGTGTCCTTGGAGCAGCTTCTTGTCCGACTGGAAATGGCCTCCACTCCAGTGGCGAGGAGGATCGTGGCGTTGTTGATGGACTCTTTCCAGCCATCCGAACAGGACAAGCAGCAAAGGGTGAGCTCTCAG
>OZ026558.1:4286468-4293968 GCA_964020155.1 Chondrilla cf. caribensis | reverse complement strand
CCCTGTAGTCACATCCCTGTAGTCGCACCCTGTAGTCGCACCCCTGTAGTCACATCCCTGTAGTCACATCCCTGTAGTCACACCCTGTAGTCACATCCCTGTAGTCGCACCCTGTAGTCACACCCCTGTAGTCACATCCCTGTAGTCACATCCCTGTAGTCACATCCCTGTAGTCACATCCCTGTAGTCGCACCCCTGTAGTCACATCCCTGTAGTCACATCCCTGTAGTCACATCCCTGTAGTCACACCCCTGTAGTCACATCCCTGTAGTCACACCCCTGTAGTCACATCCCTGTAGTCACATCCCTGTAGTCACACCCCTGTAGTCACACCCCTGTAGTCACACCCCTGTAGTCACTCCCCTGTAGTCACACCACTGACGACGGTAGCAGTCAGCTGCCGAAATGTCTGGTGCAATAAAATTTCTATGGCTAGAGAATTCCATTGAACTTATCCATAAAGATCGTGTTATCCACAATTTTCCACTGTTGAATTCAGCCACTATAATTTTGTTAGCTTAAATGTACAATAAGTCAATTACACAGGAGCACTAGGATCTCATACATGTCAGAGCCAGTGCACTCGTGAAGGGGTAGTGGTAACCCGCAACAATAGTGACAGCACACAACAACAACAAACAGAAAGCAAAAACAAACAATTAAGAGTACATAACAATAAACAGCTACACAGAGCACACAATAATAAATAGTGAACGACAATACACAGATCATATTGCAAGCACAGAATAGACAGACAATACTGGTACACATGACACTCTAGTGATATTATAGAGATCTACAAATTGACAGTAGTCACTCACTGAAAAGGGGGAGCCAAGTTGTTGGGACTATATCACATGTGGAGATAAGTACAGAGCATTGGTAAGTGCTGTGTGTTCAACTGTATCGTATGGCGTGTGTGTGTGTGTGTGTGTGTGTGTGTGTGTGTGTGTGTGTGTGTTGTGGGTGGTATGTGAGGAAATGTGGGTGTGGGTGGGTGGGTGTGTGTGTGTGTGTGTGTGTGTGTGTGTGTGTGTGTGTTGTGGGTGGTATGTGAGGAAATGTGGGTGTGGGTGGGTGTGTGGTATGTGAGTAAATGTGTGTGTGTGTGTGTGTGTGTGTACATACACACACACACACACACATGCACACACACACACACACACACACACACACAGACAGATACCGTAAATCAACCAAAATAACTCACATAAGGACTCTGAGCTGGTGAATACCTATGACCAAACATAAACAACAATAAATAAACAATTGTGCACAAAAACACTACAAAATAAACAAAGGTCTTACTCTCCCAAACACATACATATAAACCAAGTGTTAAAAAGTAAGTTTCCAAGAATATAAAATAGTTTGACCATGTAATTATTTTTTATAAGTTCTATTCAATTTAATCTTCCACTTTTAATTAAAATCTTCAATTCAGTAATGAAATTTAATATCCAGCTAATCCCCAAACTCATTAATCTACCATATCCTACCACCATCCTGGTTGAGATCAAGTAGTGGACGTTATTCGTGTGTGCTGTAGCTACGAGCACACCACTCACATGCTCCCTGCCACACTGGTGCTGGAGCTGGACGGGAGGACAGCCACAATGGAGGCCGGGATGTATCCGAGGTTGTCCACGGTGGCTGAATGAAACAGAAGCAGGAATTGAAATGAGAACCAAAATAAGAATTTCAAGACAAAATTATATACGTGATTGTTTAATATCTCTACGAGGACAGTACAGTACATACAGTACATACAGCACACAGTACACACAGTACATACAGTACATACAGTACATACAGTACATACAGTACACACAGCACATACAGTACACATAGTACATACAGCACAGACAGCACATACAGTACACACAGCACATACAGTATATACCCACAAAGAAAATTCGCAAAAAGCAACAAGTATACTATAAAACCTCCATAATCTGACGTGTTACGTTTGACCATTCAATGTTGGATTATCAAGGTTACACCACATGCACTGCATGAACATGTAGCCCGGCCCTCACTGGATTGTTGGTGCTGCTGGTAGAACTCTGCAAACGCTTCCCCTTTTGGGGTACTTGGATAGAGGTAGATCAGCTCTGCCAAATCTCTCACTCTGAGTCGAGATCAGTGAATATACGTATATGTATATATATATTAAAGAGTGTGTGTCTACTGTGTATTCTGTGTGTGTCTGTCTGTCTGTCTGTCTGTCTGTCTGTCTGTCTGTCTGTCTGTCTGTCTCTCTCTCTCTCTCTCTCTCTCTCTCTCTCTCTCTCTCTCTGTGTGTGTGTGTGTGTGTGTGTGTGTGTGTGTGTGTGTGTGTGTGGTGTACAAGTATGCATGTACATTGTATGTACATGTGATTGCATACATCAACATTCATCACGTAATCACTGTATATACGTATGCTGTACACACACACACATACACACAGTGTCACACACACACACACACACACACACACCTATTTGAAAAAGGATAAATGTTCTGAAGTTCATTCTTAGTCCAAGGTTGCACATTCAACACTTCAGTTGGGGTGAACATGTCACCTGCAGCAAAAGCAGATAAAAAGAACAAATTTGACAGCCCATACAGAAGATACGGTCATACTGTAGGTACTGTATGTACCTGCGTATAATGGACTACAGTAAGCTGGACATACATATGTATGTACGTACATATACCTTAGTATGTCACACAATAAGAAAGCTATGTCATATGAAATGTGCTGTAATATAAAGCCTATGTACCTTGAGTAATACCATCATTACCATACTACTCTACCACATTATATAGGGATACATAGATACATATACGTACGTACACATGCAAGTACACACACATGCGCACACACACATGAGCGCACACACACACACATACCTTTAGTATAGGCTATGGATACTCCTCCACAACAGTGCTCACTGAAGCGAACAAGAAAGGTTCCACTCTGTTTCTTCTCGAGCTTCATGATGGCTGCATTCTTGTCAATGAAGCCCTCGATCAACCTATGCCGATTGGGACACCAAATGTGTGTTAGGAGAGAATGTACAGAGCCTAATGTACATACATTTATGTATCTACACACACTGCATACAATATATATGTTTGTATCCTGGCTCGGCGAAAGATCAAAGAGAAAAGTGTGCACACATCAGCGCTGGAAGCACAGGTCACTGATGTGTGCACAGGTCACCAGACAGGTTTCATTGTTGGGATTAATTGCGTGAGAACAAGGCAGGAAATTAGTAAACACATCTCTATTGCATATAATATGTTGTATTGGACTATGCGCATATTTGCCGTATAAATTGTCTATTATTCGCCACCCAGGATACAACTATTACATGTACACACACACACACACACACACACACACACACACACACACACACACACACATACACACACACACACAAACAAACACACACACACACACACACACACACGCACACCTACCCTGCACACCACTCCTTCTTCAAACAATTCACAATGAGCTCTCTTGCTTGGTAGAACCAGGACCAGAAGGTGAACTGGCTACCTCTCATGTTCTCCTTCCCCACAGCCTGTCTGGTCACCTTGACACTGGCCACGTCCTCATCAGGTCCTGAGAACAACAGTAAACAACACACAACACCAGTAAACAACACACAACAAAACAATATAACATACGTACGTATACTCTCACATCATAAGTATAGTACATATGTGTGTGTACATACGTACATATCCTACGTATCCCTGAGATCCCCGGATGTGACAATTGATTGATTAATTAGCTACTCCACGTTCAGCAAGTGATTAATCAGGATACATGTTATTTACATATGTCAACTCTAGGAAGGAAACACAGGAAATGGGGTCCTTTGTTGAACACTGCAGGCTTCACCCTTGGTATCCCATACAAAGGATCCATTCCCTGTGTATCCTCTTCTAAAGGTGGAGTGTGTGTGTGTGTGTGTGTGTGTGTGTGTGTGTGCGTGCGTGCATGCATGCATACATACATACATACATACATACATAGATACATACATATGTACATAAAGACATATACATATACATACATACATATACATACACACATACATATTTGCATACATATGTCTATATGTACATTAGGCTTACCGATATTGGGGACCAATTTACGAGCCAAGAAGTTCAGATTGTGAGGAGTGAGTCCTCTTCCTGTAGCTTGGAAGAAGTAGTTATTGAGAGCCTCGCCGAGTTGGGACCAGGGGACCACGTCCGTTGTCTTGAAAGGCTGGCGGTTCTGTAGAAGGTACAATAATTACGATGGGTCTCTTGGAATCTGCTTTCACAGGAGAAGGCTACAGTCATGTACCAGCTGCTGCTCAGTACGGGCAAAATTCACAACTTTCATGCATCAAACTCACACGCTAACATGCGGCAATGGGAAATATCCTAAATTACATCCTAATATGCTTATGATGAATGGGGTGACATCAAATAATTTTAATAATGCTGAAATTGTCTTGCACTATCACTTGCAAAAGTTAAAAAAACCTAAAATTCTATAAAGGTGGGATATTTTGGACACTCAGAAGAAGAGGTGAGGAGGAATACTAAGAGCTAGTATGGTGGTTGCCATAGTGATAACAATTACCATGGCGATAATGGTCACCATGGCAACATCGGTAACTGTGGTGATAGTTACTGCCACCTCAGCAATAGTGGTTACTATGGTGTTCCAGGATCGAGCATGGTCACCATAGCAATAATTGTCCCCATGGCAAGAATGGTTACTGTGGCGATACATACCATATGGACAGAAAGTTTTGTGGGACAAAATATTCGCAAATCACTCAATTTGGAGAATTTTGCAGAAAAAGTTTCACGAATCCTATTGCAGTACGTCACATCACATGTCAGTTTTGATTACGTCATTGGGTGTTCACGAATAAAACATTTCCCGCTATACAGTACCATCATCACAGCAATAGTGGTTACTATGGTCTTCCAGGTATGGTGGATCAACCTACCGGTTCAGAGAATGAATTATCCCAGAAGATGGTGTACTCAGCTTGAGGCTGTTGGTTACCGTGGACGATGACTACAGCTGGAAGAGACATTGCTCCAACCACCACATTCAACCCCTCTCCGATGTGGAGTATGGACTGGAAGAAGAGAGTGAACTTCTCCTCCATAACGGACTGCAGAGAGTGGAAATACACATAACTTTAATTGTAAATTCCTGTGTGATTTACACATACAGTGAAACCTCTCCAATCCGACACTCAGTGGAACCTGAGAATAATGTTGGATTAGGAGGTTGTTGGATTATGGAGTGCCTCTTACCATACTTATGTATGGTGACGGTACCTCATATAATGGTCGGATTAGAGAGAATGTTGGATTATAGAGGTGTCGGATTAGCGAGGTTTCACTGTACATAAGTATGGATACTGTTTGGGGAGGATTTTGAGCAATTAGGAGGAAATGAGTGAGAGCTAACCTCGTGTTTTCTATCTTGACCTCTCTTGATGCGCTTCAGTTGCTGGGATGTGAGGAATTGAGAAGTGAAGCAACCACAGGCACACAGGGGTACATATGTACAGTCCATTAAGTGAGGGTGTGAAGGAGGAGGGAGGAGGGAAGGAGTGAGGGATGGAGGGAGGAGGAAAGGAGTGGAGGAGAGGAGGGAGTAAGGGATGGAGTGAGGAAAAGGAGGAGGGAGGAGGGAAGGAGTGAGGGATGGAGGGAGGAGGAAAGGAGTGGAGGAGAGGAGGGAGTAAGGGATGGAGTGAGGAAAAGGAGGAGGGAGGAGGGAGTGAAGGAGGAGGGAGGAATAAGGGATGGAGTGAGGGAGAGGGGAGTGAGGAAATGAGGGGAGGAGGGAGAAGGGAAAGAGTGAGGGAGAGAAGAAGGGAGGAGGGAGTAAGGGACAGAGTGAGGGAGAGAGAGGAGGAGGGAGAAGGGAGAGAAGAAGGGAGGAGGGAGTAAGGGACGGAGTGAGGGAGAGAGAGGAGGAGGGAGAAGGGAGAGTGAGGGAGAGGGGAGTGAGGAAAAGCGGGGAGTAGGGAGAAGGGAGAGAGTGAATGAGAGAGGGGAGGAGGGAAAAGGGATGGAGTGAGAAAGAGAGAGGAGGGAGAAGGGAGAAGGGAGAGTGAGGGAGAGGAGGGAGTTAGGGGATGGAGTGAGGAAGAGGGGAGGAGGGAGAGAGGGAAAGAGGGAGTAACAGAGAGGGGAGGAAGTGAGGGAGAGTGAGAACAAAACTCACCATGTTATTAAAGACGCACGTCAGTCGATCAGTTTGCTGGATTTCCATCAGTTTTCTATTGTACAGGATCTCCCCCATGTTGAAGGAAGGTTCAAACCTGAGACAAAGGAGAATACATCAACTCTAATACATTCTACTATACAGAGGTACACACTGCATGATGTTGACAAACAACTGGTCTGTATACAGAGGTACACACTGCATGATGTTGACAAACAACTGGTCTGTATACAGAGGTACACACTGCATGATGTTGACAAACAACTGGCCTGTACACAGAGGTACACACTGCATAATGTTGACAAACTGGTCTGTATACAGAGGTACACACTGTATGATGTTGACAAACAACTGGTCTGTATACAGAGGTACACATTGCATGTTGACAAACAGCTGGTCTGTATACAGAGGTACACACTGCATAATGTTGACAAACAACTGGTCCGTATACAGAAGTACGTACAGGCAATACAATGCAAGGTAACACGTAGAGTCAACAAAACAGCCTCAGATTGAAATTCTTCTCACGGAACGGCCGCCACAGTTAATGCCAACAGTGTGTCCCAATCTGGACATACAGCGCATGTCATGGGGTGGTGGACAAGGCTGCGCTGTTCAGTCGGGCGAGATGGCCCACCAAACGAAATCGCACACGCATGCACAGACGTGTGCACTGGCAAATTGGGACCTCGTGTAGTAGTTCATGTCCCCAAGGTTAAAACTGTCTAAGTGCCCTCGCTTCGACGGCTTAACCAGCTTGGGGAGGTGTTTGGGGATGGGAGAGGATTTGAACCTGGCAGAAAGGCAATGAAGCCTGCTTGATCCAGTGGTATACGTACATGTGTGCACTACGACATCAGAGAAGGAGTTGTCGACCTAAACTGCGGCTGGCCAACTCAAACCTTTTACCTCTCATCACAGGCTGTGTGTACATACATGCATACGCTACTGCCATACAGAGACATACATACTTATGGTAAAGTACGTATAGCACAAAAGTTGCTGCTAGGGGTGACCTGTACACAACAGCCACCTCTCTGCTTACAACCTGTACATAACAGCCACCTCTCTGCTTGAAACCTGTACACAACAACCACCTCTCTGCTTACAACCTGTACTCAACAGCCACCTCTCTGCTTACAACCTGTACTCAACAGCCACCTCTCTGCTTACAACCTGTACTCAACAACCACCTCTCTGCTTACAACCTGTACTCAACAACCACCTCTCTGCTTACAACCTGCACT
>OZ026558.1:4276468-4281468 GCA_964020155.1 Chondrilla cf. caribensis | reverse complement strand
AGTGTCCACCTTGACGTGTAGTCTCACGGGGCCAGACCCAGTTGCTCCTTAAATTGTTGTGTATACATATTATTATCGAATTGAGAACACAGTTCATCAGCAGAGCAGAGGATGAATTATGTGCTCTGAGATATCTGGTTGCTGTCATCACAATTTTCCGGAGTCAAGGGAGTTGGTTCGAAATGCCCTAGAGACAAAACTGGATGAAGCTAGTGCTGGGCAATTAACTGATTAATCAATTGATTTCCATTTCAAATCTGATTATCGTTAATAGTGCAAGCACATCGATCAATCTCAGGAAGTAATTAAGTGAGTAGAACAGGAAGCTACCTTATCACCCAAAACCTTTACTCCATGGGTTCAATTTTGTACTTCAAGAGTACCTGACAAGTGAAAAGTACTCTAAAGACTCCACATCACGTCTATTGGATGACTACTCAGTCTAATAAAGGGGGAGTGGTTTCCAGGTATGCTCACTCAATTACTTCCGGTGATTAATCAATTAATCAATTGGTTACTATGTACTATCAATCGATTTGAAAATTACAGCCATTTCCCAACACTATGTAGATAAAGACATGTTTCAACTTTCTGGGTAAAAATAGGGCAACATGATTTGAGATCTCTGTTCAGAAATCTTCTTGGGAGGAGTTTGCGCTCGGGGGACAACCAACAAACAAACATGAGTACACAAATGCAAGTAGTAAACACATGTAGTGGTACACGTGTACGTGTATGTACGCACCCTCATGTGAAGAAAGAGCCCCTCCAGCTGTGTTCTGACGAGAAAGTCACCATTGTGTTCGCTCAGGACCTGGGTAAGCGGGGGAACTCATGTCAGCTACATATATTTATGTCCACTAAATTGTAGAAAAACTATTAGGATTATCTGTACAGGTATGTGTGTACGTATGTATGCATGCCGATAACAATAGTATGCATACATACGTAAATACATGCATACATGTATATATATACTTACATACGTACATAAAATACACACACACACACACACACACACACACACACACACACACACACACACACACACACTATAGAGGCATGTACACAAGCAACACACACACACACACACACACACACACAAGATAGACATTAGTACCTCTTCCAAAGCCCTCAGCAGCCCCTCATAACACAACTGAGACTGGTATTGGTTGTCTGGATCGAAATCATTCCTACACACAAAAATGCACATTAAATGATCATATCCACACATATATACATACGTACATACGTACGTATTTATTACTGTAAATGTATATATATTTACATACTCACATATGAAATGTTTATATGCACAAGTGTTATACTACATTCAGCTTTCAACTTTTGCAACAGATAAATAAGCACACAGGTACGTACATGTACCTACACGTACGTACATACATTACATGGATACACATACAACTGATTGAGGTTAATTCAAGCGTTCATTAACTACTAATTTATCATATTACCACACATATTTATGATTATTATATGGGATAGCATAAACACAACACAGTAGTACAGTTGAATTACATGTTAATTGGCTATGATATCAGCATCAATTGCTAATGGTATGTAAGCGAGTTAGTACGGCTGTTCATGATACAACCACAGGGTGACATCAACAGAATTAGGCACTTCGGATGCTATTGGAGTATCAATGATGTAATGAAGTAGTCCCTGTGGTAAGGATGATAATGAATCACATAATTGCTTTGAGGGACGGTAGTGTAAATATTTTCCCATAAACCCTTGCAGGCACAACTCTGGTGCCACTTGAAATGCTAACACACTACATACACGACTTATAGTTCAGGCAGGAAGCCTTGATGAAGAGTGAGGCTTGAACCAAAGGCTCATAACCCCATTACACTGGTGTGCTGAGGGCTTGAACCAAAGGCTCATAACCCCATTACACTGGGGTGCTGAGGGCTTGAACCAAAGGCTCATAACCCCATTACACTGGTGTGCTGAGGGCTTGAACCAAAGGCTCATAACCCCATTACACTGGTCTGCTGAGGGCTTGAACCAAAGGCTCATAACCCCATTACACTGGTCTGCTGAGGGCTTGAACCAAAGGCTCATAACCCCATTACACTGGTCTGCTGAGGGCTTGAACCAAAGGCTCATAACCCCATTACACTGGTCTGCTGAGGGCTTGAACCAAAGGCTCATAACCCCATTACACTGGTCTGCTGAGGGCTTGAACCAAAGGCTCATAACCCCATTACACTGGGGTGCTGAGGGCTTGAACCAAAGGCTCATAACCCCATTACACTGGTGTGCTGAGGGCTTGAACCAAAAGGCTCATAACCCCATTACACTGGTGTGCTGAGGGCTTGAACCAAAGGCTCATAACCCCATTACACTGGTCTGCTGAGGGCTTGAACCAAAGGCTCATAACCCCATTACACTGGTCTGCTGAGGACTTCGTTTTAAATCGGCTTCAAACCACCTCAAAATACGGCTTCTTAAATTGGTTATGTAATCGCCTCGATGCATTTACATGCTATTATGCTGAACAGGTTCTGTCTTAGAGTGATTTGGAAAGCACTTTAAAGCGGTAGCATAACTGAAGCCTTAGTTTCAGTTCCTACTCTAAGAAGTAACACTAGAACTGACCAAATTGGTCAATCACACAAACATAATATTTCCTACCGTTGATACGTAGGTATTTTCAAGTAGTCTAACGTAGATATGCAAGTGATGTGTGTTCGCCTGTGTCAACAAGACAAAACTGGAAGGGAATGCACAGAATTTCTGGCCGTCAACCTCACCAGCTGAAGGCAGTGGACGGAGTTCAGAGGGAAGTTTGAAAATTAAGAGTGGGAACTTATTTGCATTTGTTACAGTTCAGAGCAGGCCTGTGCTATCGGGATAATGCGATTATCATTCTTGACACTCAATACCTTCATAATGACAACAACCATTAATGCGACGACATTTCCTTTTTTACTTCCGGGAAATTCCACGTGCTGGTGTTTCCAGCTCAAAAGCTTGACTGAATTGATCTTGCATATGACTGAGCACATAACTTCATTAGTTTAATAGTTTATTTCATCTGTGCTGAATTTGCCTTTCAGACCGAGCCCCATGCCCGTACATATGTCTGGAGATGAAATCCTTCAAGGATTTGTCCCTGGAAGCATTTCACATCAACAACATTCACGTCAACCTGGTACCTAGGTAGGTCACAATACCAGTGATAGTGTAGCTTTTTCTTTTGAAATTGAAGCTTTGCTGCATTTTGTTATGACTTTAGCACACTTCCCCAATTGACTCAGCTATGGTCATGGTGGGTGACAGACACTTGTAAAAGTAATCACTTGCTGATTGGTCTCTATCTCTCCCTGTGTGTGTGTGTGTGTGTGTGTGTGTGTGTGTGTGTGTGTGTGTGTGCGTGTGTGTCCGTGTGTGTGTGTGTGTGTGTGTGTGTGTGTGTGTGTGTGTGTGTGTGTGTGTGTGTGTGTGTGCGCATGTGTTTTGTGTGTGTGTGTATGTGTGTGTGTGTGTGTGTGTGTGTGTGTGTGTGTGTGTGTGTGTGTGTGTGTGTGTGTGCGTGTGCTCATCTATTGTGAGTGTTCGCATATACGTACGTATGTTTTAGTACATCTTCGGTGTGGGTTAGTAAACCTAACACCCAAACCACCTTACTAATATTAAATTATCCGAAACGCCAAAACACACAAAATTTGTGCTATTCATGAGTGACATACGTACATACAAGCCAAGTGTAATTTAACAACCCATCCCCAGAGATATTTAATATGGGGTCAGATAATCACTACTGGAACCATATTACATTGAAAGACAACCTAATTAAGATATCGAGACTTCACAGATTGATTTGTGCAATTTACATAATATATTAACCTCTGGTGAAGGACCACCACCTGTCGTGTACATAAACTTGTGTTTTGTCAAGCAAGGGGTGACCTCAGAAGAGGACTGTAGTGGGTGAAGGATGCCAAATAACACTCAATTCGCGCGAAAAAAAGCGCTCAAAATGACGAACAAATTCGAAAATACAACCATAAACAAGGGAAGGGTGCGCTCAGTCGAAACCACACATACGTGAAAATGAAGGTATGCAACGCACGTATACATGAAAACAAGACACAGTTCGTACACGATGACGTTCGGGCACATACGCGCCGTTGGGACGTACCATGATTGGGATTCGAGCCATCCGGCTATGTAATGGCGGACCTCGATGGGAAAATGTGGCCCATATAGCCTCTTCAGCTGGTCCAAAAGTGGCCCTTGTAACTGCTGTAGTCGCAACCAGCGAGACATCTGACTTCACAAGAAAATCTGTTAATCCGAAGTAAAAGTTTGTCCTTAAAGAAACAAAAAGTAGCTTCCAATCATGATAAAATATTTCAATACATCAGAAGAATCCTTTTTCTATTTCCACTTAACTTACGATTCTTGAAAATCCAGTGATTCGGTGAAATCCAACCTTTCTTCGGAAGGCAAGGCGATGAAACCGAACGCGTTTTCCACGAATTGCATGCGCTTAGATAGCGCCCACTAGCCTCAGTCAAACGCTCTTGGGCGTGTAGGTAGGGCCCATCTACGTACTCTCAAGACCTTCCAGCCGATAACGAAAGAATGGTACGTTTCTTTGTCCCATGGTCTTCAAACAGTTTTGTTGTGTTGATGTTTACAGTGGTCCGGTGTATATAATGTACAATGGACTGGCAAGCTATTAAACGCGATCGTACACAAACACTCCTTAGAAAGTGCGTCTAAGATTGGTGTATTGTAGGCATGGATTATTATTCGTAGATTCCTTCTCTACGAATAAATTATCCATGGCGTGTTCATTCGATTATTGTACCATGGATGTGAATCACTAATAGCGACGGTTTACTATAACATCGAACCATATCGCATGTACCTACATTCTCTTTTCCCCACAGCTGAATCCCGGAGCTTTTATGAGCGGTTATTTGGACGTCCGAACAGCCGAAAGTAGAGTAAGTTTGGTG
>OZ026558.1:4261468-4271468 GCA_964020155.1 Chondrilla cf. caribensis | reverse complement strand
ACACACACACACACACACACACACACACACACACACACACACACACACACACACACACACACACACACACACACACACACACACACACACACACACACACACACACACACACACACAAACACACACACACACACACACACACACACACACACACACACACACTCACACACACACACACACACACACACACACACACACACACACACACACACACACACACACACAGATCCTCCCAACACACCCCTCCAGGTACTATGACTGTAACGTCTCCGTCAGTTCAATCTTGAACATGTTCTCCGAACATGGCTGGCAGATGGTGTCAATCTTTCACACCTCTTTACCCCACTCCCTGGATTCGATGCCCACGCCCGTTGACATAGTGATCTTTCTCCACCACACCTCCCCTTCGAAAAACCCGGCAAACTGAAAACTGAAGTGGAATCACTTTCGGTTTGTTCTCTGGAGTCAGGATAATATGGACAACATTGCAGACTGTTTCAACAATATAATATACTGTATAGTTGTGCCAACATTTATACATGTAACATGTGCATTACAACTGGTATTTATTATATACGTAGGTGTATACAGTATACGTATGTAGGGGTATGTATTAAAATTTTATATTCATTTTATACACAGACTATCACTGTTATATATTTTCTGATTGAGTTTCTATTTTAGTGTAATCATTTATAATTGAATTAAATCGCATATGATTGATAATATACAGTAAATTAAATTTTGTTATTGTCTATATAGGAATTATATCCAATGTACTTGTATCAGTATCTGTGCTATATAATACGATGCATCACATGCATGGAACACTGGAGAGCCAGTGGGGACCAGCAATATATAGAATCACCTGGATGGTCACCGCACAGTGTATTGCATCTATAATATTTTGAATAATATCGTTATACATGTATGTATGTGTCATAGTATATGAATATGGACATTGGGGAGGATATTTGAGCAGCAACAAAACGTATTTTGTTATCAGAAGGATCGAACTACTTCCATGCATCCATATTTGTGCTATGATGCATCATGTGGACACTGGAGAGGTTGTGGTGACCAGCGATACAATCATTGAATGTTATCTCTGCACTGCCCCCCTGAGGCTTGTAGCACATCCATGCATCAGGATGCGTGTCGTTACCACACACATGGACACCAGGCAGGTTGTACTGACTACCATACTGATGATTTATTAATTCTGTTGAGTATCTTCATTTCTACATCTATAGCTAATCATGCAGTGTTTACATCCACACAGCTGTGTAGTCTCACCGGTGTGAAACTACAGTTGGCAGTACCACCGGTGCAGTATGAAAGGAGAATTGGGAAGGCTGGTTGTTGTGGTGGCTTCGTAGCTCAGTGGTTATTGCGGCTGCAGTCAAACACCCTGGGTTCAAGACCTGCAGTTGCCATTTTTTCTCTTTTCTCCTTTCTCCCTTAGCAGGTTGAGTTCCAATTAAAAATTATATGCCTACCATATATATTGTATATTATAACAATAAATTTATATTATGTACCTGTATATAATATAATCATGGAATTATCAAGTAGGAGTTTGAATCTTGAATTTAATTTCTCCACTATATCATGTCAAAATAAATTTGTACAATAGTTACTATTTACATTATAACAGTAATTAATTAATTAATTATTTCAATGAGAATTATTGTGCACATGAGAATTTCTATATAAGGGAAGATCAAGGGGAGAATTCCTTCAGGCCTTTCTCTCCTCTGTCGCGTAGCTCCTTGATGACCGCTCCTGGGTTGGGATTCTTTACGACAGCACTGCCCGACACGATCATGTTGGCACCGGCCTAGTCACAGGATGATCAACACAGATATTACCACTTCAAAACATGTGAAAGTTGTTAGACATGTTGGTTGTACAGTGAAACCTCTCTATTAAGGACACTTTGGGACCTTGATTTTAGTCCTTATTACAGAGGTGTCCTCAATTCAGAGGTCATTTGATACACTACAGTACTACACTGGGACACAGAATGGTGTCCTTATTATAGAGGTGTCCTCAATTCAGAGGTTTGTAATAGAGAGGTTCCACTGTATTTCTTTATAGTTGTAGGACTATTGTTTAACACGTCTATAGCGATATTCAAACAATTCTTTTCACAAATTAATCATTCGTGCAACATTTCACCCATCATGGGCTTCTTCAGGCACATACAATACAAAACTCAAACCATTGGCTACACCTAATTTGTGGAAAGAATGGTTTTGAATATAACACTATAGATGTGTTTAACAATAGTCCTACAACTATAAAGAAATTTGGATACTATGTATGGTATGGTAATACATATGGTACTACAATGATAATATTGCTACGATAATTGCAAATACATGCTAGTTGTACATAAAATTATAGTTAACACTACATACAGTTGAAACTCGTCAACACGAAATTGCTTAGCACAAGATACATATCTCTCATCATGAAACTTTGTCAATTCACTACATTCACTGCTAATGTATACACACATTATGTAAGTACTGTTAACACAAAATACTGTTAACATGAAATTGTGAAGTGGTCCATAGAGTTTTGTGTTGGAGAGGTTTAACTGTATGTGAATGTACGCATATACAATATGTACATACGTACATCTATGTTCACACAATGTCATACGTACCATGGGTACATATGTGTGAATGCAAACCAATACTGTGTGTACACACCTGCGTACATACAACACTCCCAGACATGATCTTGTCAGCATCCAACTTATTAGAGCAGAAGAAACTAACGTGCACCGACATTCATGTACATACACATGTATGTGCACAAACATATGTAGTAGATAAATCCCTCCTTGGGTTGGTACATGGGAAATGTCCTCACTGCAGAAGACTGATTGACTGAGGACGCAGTGCCAACCCAAGGAGGGATTTATCTATCATGTATCCCGGCAACTAAATACATTTTGTCAAAAAGTGTATCAAAATCAATCAGGTTTTGTAAAAAAGTACATCAACTTGACCTGTTCTGAGCTAGTACATGGGAAATGTACATAGGTCAGTTCCTTTGATGTTACCTTCAACCAGGATACATGTACACATGTACATGTGCATTCATTGAACCTGTTGCATTGTGACCAGAACATGAACTATTGCAAACCGGAACAATAAACAGTTATGAGAGCGTTTTGCTCTTATTTGTGTCCTTGACATTATCCTTTTCTATATACGTAAGCTTGTCTAAGAATAAATGATCGGCTTGGTGTAAATCAGTGACTTCTCCCATGAGTAGTAGAACAAATAGCTTCGATCAAGTTATGATAGAATTCATGCACACATGCACTGTACATACCATTCCGATGAGTAGTAGGACAACTAAACCAATACTGTGTGTACACACCTATGTACGTACAACACTCCCAGACATGGTCTTGTTAGCCTCCAACCTATCAGTCAACTTATGATAAAACTCATGCACTGTACATACGTATGTACATACAGTATACAGTATGTACAGTATTGGTGATCACTACCAAGCGTACACCTTGTGTATGCATAAGATGTAAAGTACTCTTAGTGTATGTACATAAGTGTGTTTCATGCGGTCACCTTTGCTGCTTCGTCTATCGTGTTGGGGGACAACCCTCCATCCACTTCAATGTCCAGGGCTGGGTAACGCCCCCTCACCATTTTGACCTGAGAAATAAAACCCGATCATCAAATAATATAGTACAGTACAACATATTTATAACATACATATCTCGTATATTCACTGTGTACAATTTTGGTGATATCTACAGTTGAACCTCTTTAACACAAAACTCTACGGACAACTTCAAAATTTCATGTTAAAAGTATTTTGTGTTAACAGTACTTACATAATGTGTATGTACATTAGCAGTGAATGTAGGGACTAGACAAGAGTTTCATGACAAGAGATGTTTTGTGCTAAGCAAATCCGTGTTGATGAGGTTCAACTGTACATACATACGTATGACAGCTAAACCTTCAAATTACCAATTCACCAATATAAATATTGTTTTTCACCAAAATTCAACACTATACAGAATATTACATGAGCTTCTGTGGTATATATGCATATGACGTTGTGATGCATGTATACACTCAAACCACACTAATGTGAAAATGATCACAATTAGGGGATGTTTACACACACTCAAAACACCCCTAATGTGAGGATTTTCACACAAATTACAAACACACTAAAATGCACATACATACATGTAAAGATGTGTTGAAACACACAAATACGTACACAGGAATACAAAATGGAGCTGATTGTAAATAACACAGAACCCAAAAATGTCTATAGACCACATACACAATAGCAGTGGTGTAACACGCATATGTATACTATATGCGTATATGTATATACAGTATGTACATACATGCATGCAAGCACAAATGCACATGCACACATGGACAAGTACACACACACACACACACACACACACACACACACACACACACACACACACACACACACACACACACACACACACACACTTACCTTGGGCATCATATCACTCATAAACTTCTGCCCACCAAATCCTGGCTCCACAGTCATCACCAACACCATGTCAATCTCATCGATAAAAGGCAGGATCTCTTCAGCACTAGTCTTGGGCTTAACACCTATGCCAACCTGTAACGTGCATCATACGTACATGTTCAGTTGGATGTGAGTTACACAGTCCTGGAACCAGACATACACAATTTGTTGCAAGTGAGATAATTGAATAAGATTATGCAATAGATGGCATGAATTGTATAAGAACAGAGTCTACTTCAGGCTCTCACAAAGAAATACTAGTTTAAGCTGGACACACACACACACACACACACACACACACACACACACACACACACACACACACACACACACGCACGCACGCACGCACACACACACACCTTCATCCCACGATCTTTGATTTTCTTTATCAACGATTTCACGTCCTCAGGACCATCTAAAGGTAGGTAGAGGTGAACAGGTTCTCACAGCAAGTGATATCAACCTTGGAAGGTCTACTACAATCTACATTCAGTATGACATGACGAATGCAGAAATAAACCATACCATGTGGACGTATTGTACATGCAAGGATATTCCAATGTGTGGGACTAACATACAGACCACGTAGCCACAATTACCATAATTTGGATACAATTCAACCAACAAAAAATTAGATTCGTGCATCCTAGGCAATCTAAACTAACGTAAACTACAGTCCAATTAGCTGGGTAAGCACCTCGAAGGGCACACCAAATCTGTACTTCTTATCAGAAGTGCTTACTAGTACTAACCGGGAATACGTATGAGCTGTTGAAATGTTTGGAGTAAATAATCATTTGGCTAGTGAAGTGCATTCAATTTTTTCCCATGATACCTAGCCGATGAACCTTTTTTGTACTACCCAGGAGTGTGTACTAACCAGGAGTGTGTACTAGCCAGGAGTGTGTACTAACCAGGAGTGTGTACTAACCAGGAGTGTGTACTAACCAGGAGTGTGTACTAACCAGGAGTGTGTACTAACCAGGAGTGTGTACTAACCAGGAGTGTGCACTAATCAGGAGTGTGTGCTAACCAGGAGTGTGTACTAACCAGGAGTGTGTACTAGCCAGGAGTGTGTACTAACCAGGAGTGTGTACTAACCAGGAGTGTGTACTAGCCAGGGTGTGCAGTGTGTGTACTAAGCATGGACAGTAGAAGTACTGTACATACCAACCAGGGTAGTCACCTCACAAGCTGTACTGTATTTACATACATGCACACAGTGTATGCATACATTTGTACTGCATTGAATGTCAATTATATGTAGCATCATGTACATATACACACCATACCATGCAGTGGGTATGCACATATACGTACTTGTAGCCTCTATATGGAAGGTGTACATGTTGGCTCCTGCATCTGCCATGTCGTCAACCCACTGTGAGAACGGAAAGAAACAACCAGCAGACATACATATACTTACACACACACACACACACACACACACACACACACACACACACACACACACACACACACACACACACATATACACACATGCACAACACACACACACACATGTACGCACGCATGCACGCATGCACACACTGATACACACATGTACACACGTACGCACACACGTACGCACACACGTACACACACACACACATATACACACGCACACACACACGCACACACCTTTCCTGGTTCAGAAACCATCATATGCATATCTAATCAAATAGAAAAAAACAATGTAGTACATTCAAGCAAGCTGGCTGCATGGAAGCCTTGAAGAATTGTAGTGTTGTGCTAAGGTAATGGGGAGATCTCCACACACACACACACACACACACACACACACACACACACACACACACACACACATACCTGGCGCTACAAGACTCACCAAAAAACACACCAGGCAACTTCCCCCGCAGACTTTTGACCATCGGAGCACCAAACGTGATGTTAGGTACAAAGTGTCTGCATGCAACATGGACACATGTCAGACAAGCTAACATGGGAGTATGTACGTATATGCGCACATTATGTTGAGTTTGTAGTCAACCTTAAATCTCTCCAACTGATGAAATGGAAGACACCATCTATGGGACCCACAAGGTGTTCTTTATAGACAAGTGGTCTCTATAGACAGGTGTTCTCTATAGACAGGCGGTCTCTATATGGGCAGGGACACTCTATAGACAAGTGGTCTCTATAGACAGGTGTTCTCTATAGACAGGCGGTCTCTATATGGGCAGGGACACTCTATAGACAGTTGGTCTCTATAGACAGTTGGTCTCTATACACAGGTGGTTTCTATAGATGGGTTTTCTCTATAGATAGGTGGTCTCTGTAGACAGATGGTCTCCGTAGACAAGGGCTTTCTGTAAACAGGTGGTTTCTACAGACAGGTGGTTTCTGTAGACAGGTGGTTTCTACAGACAGGTGGTTTCTACAGACAGGTGGTTTCTACAGACAGGTGGTTTCTATGGACAGGGACACTCTATAGGCAGGTGGTCTCTATAGAGGGGTGGTCTTTATACTCAAACGTTGTAATGCAGTGAGTCATGTACATATCCCTCACACTGGTCCTGGCTCAGTGTGTTCCAGCAGAGTGCTCTGACATACACGTACACTCGAGGTCAGGACACCTTGGTCCTCCTCGGCATACAGCTTATGGACAGGTGGTCTCTATATGGGCAGGGACACTCTGTAGACAGGTGGTCTCTATAAACAGATGGTCTCTATAAACAGGTGGTCTCTATACTAGACAGGTGGTCTCTGTAGACAGGTGGTCTCTATAGAGGGGTGATCTTTATACTCAAATGTTGTAACGCAGTGAGTCATGTACATATACCTCACACTGGTTCACAGTGTGTTCCAGCAGTGCTCTGACATACACGTACACTCGAGGTCAGGACACCTTGGTCCTCCTCGGCATACAGATATACCACATCCACTGAACCAGTGACCTATGACTCACTGACATCACTGCATATCTATTTTCGTACACACACAAACACACTACATTACAAATACTAATAATTATTAGTAAAAAATAACATCTTCATACGCAATACAAACTACGCGAGAAACTATTCACCCGTCCATGACGTCCAGGTGGAGATAGTCTGCCCCACAGTCTACTAGCTTCTTCGATTCATCGTACAGTCGGCTGAGGTCGGCGTTCAGGATGGAAGGACCGATTTTACAGTGGCAGGAGCACATCATGAGCCCGGATGTAGAAGCCGGGTAGGCATCGAAAATTTTACTCCTCGGTAACGGGCTATTTACAAAAATTTGTACTGAATTAAAATGGCGACTTCGTTATTTTCCAAGATGAGATTAATTTATAGAGTTTTCGAGGACCTATTACAGCCTTTTTTTCGACAAGAAGGATTCGTGGGGCAGAGAATCGCAGTTTTGATCCCTTGTAGCATGGGTGTATGGGAAAAAGGAGAATGTCATAATCACCAAGGTCTTTTCTTGTTTGCAGCTCCGAAGAGGCGGACATCTCATTCTAAAAAGCGCATGAGAATGGCTCACAAGTGGCCCAAAAATATCAACCACTACACGATATGCTCTCTGTGTGGCAACCCAAAGCTGCTCCATGTCTTGTGTGGTCACTGTTTGAAGAAGACCTTGCAAGAAACAGCCAGGGTGAGGAGAATGAGAGAGGAAGAAACTTCATCTACAAACCAAGAATTTTAGTTTTGTTTCTTTTTGTGTAGTTAATTGTGTATCTGTTCTGTCTGTTTCACAGAAATCATCTTATAAATGTCAACTGGTATGCTGTAATTGATTGATACTGTGCATGAGCATAATAGTATTATATAACCAGTGTATAGTTAATGTTCTGTCTGTTTCACAGAAATCATCTTATAAATGTCAACCTGTGTGCTGTAATTGATTGATACTGTGCATGAGCATAACAGTATTATATAACCAGTGTATAGTTAATGTGTACACGTACTATCATTATCACCGTGACTGAATTCCAATTTGATGTTGGAACAAGCTGTTAACCTTTTCAATTATTCCTATTATAACTATTTTATCTAAATTGTAGTCCTCACAGCGTAATTACTAGGTGTGCACTATGTGTAGATACCTTGCAGGTAGCTAGGGGTAACTTAAAGGTGGAGTCTTCATATCCTGCATCAGCAATCACTGCCAAGGCAACCTGGTATTATCTGGATCCACTATTGCCCAGTCCTATATCAAGTACCCAATACTCCATATATGTCACAGACGATAATATGAAATATGCCTTAAGAGAGGTGAAATTTGATGTCAAGGATTTATCAGTCTATCAAAGAGGGTCATCCAATATCAATTAAGGAACTCCTCTTTTTTGTTGTTTCCAAGGATTGGTTCTGTGCTCAAATGCTCAGAAATCACTTGTGTTTGAAACTTTGTCTAAGAGACAGTGTGCATGCATTATACATACTCATTTGTACGTATGTATATTATGTGTATCTGAAATTCCTAGTGCTGTTCTATATATATAATATATACCTGCAATTGTATTTGTTCTCATTAAAATTGATGTTCTCAGTGGGCTTCAGTGAGGACTTCTATAGTTAGATCACGGTTCGGCTTGCAATGACTGAATATCAGTCCGTTATGTGCCGAAAGCCATATGTCAAGATCATAAAACCTTGCTAACGCTCGGAATCACATACGTAGTTGATTGTCACCGACAATTAAGGGAACGTAATATTGTAATATAAAATACACACACTCAGTACAGGTCTATGGGGGGTGCAATGATGAGATGAACTCGCGGTGGTGGAATACATTGTGAAATATTTATCGAAATCATAACCAAAATCACTGTGATACAGAAACAATCAATACAATGGTATATTCACAGAAACACACACACACCATCCATAATATACAGATTCTGAAACATTGAATAATTATATATTATTTGTATATAATGAGGTTAAAGATAATAATTACTATGTGAATAATATGATGGATTATGTACAAACACATATAGTTGATGCAATCAAAGACAGTGCAGAATGACAGTATGGATTAAAACCAATTACCATCATTAGATAGATAGAAATGGCATTACTATGGGTACGTACATGAGCTGCTATTGGAGTGTTATTGACTTTATTTGTGTGGCTGTGTACCTTAACAATCGTAACTTTCACAAGATGACACCTTTGTTTTCCCTCGTGTGAAAAGGAGGGAACTTCTACGAGTTCGTGAGGATGACCTGTTACCTGCACTACCAACTGGTGTGGATGCGGCTTCATTCGGACTGTAGGAATTCCTGGATCCCGGACTGTTTGCTATGTAAGAAAACACCTCACTTGGGCCAGACTTTATCGAACAACTTGGCGAGCTGCATCCAATACCGGGATCATTGAGGAAACTTCCGTTCATACCTAATGACCCTTGAGAAAGACGGTTGGGGCGCCGAGTGCCGGTGCTCGCTGGTGGATGGGACAGTTTATAGTCT
>OZ026558.1:4251468-4258968 GCA_964020155.1 Chondrilla cf. caribensis | reverse complement strand
TGTGTGTGTGTGTGTGTGTGTGTGTGTCTGTGTGTGTGTGTGTGTGTGAGTGTGTGTGTGTGTGAGTGTGAGTGTGTGTGTGTGAGTGTGTGTGTGTGTGTGTGTGTGTGTGTGTGTGTGTGTGTGTGTGTGTGTGTACACATATAATATACATGTGTGTGTACATGTACGTATGTACGTGTGTGTGTGTGTGGTGTGCCTGTTTGACCCCCGTACCTCTCTCCATCAGCCAGTAAGTGAAGAGGCTTTCCTAAAATAGTCTCCTCGTTCTTTACCACCTCTGTGGACAAAGTCACTGAAGTAGCTTCTGTGATGCCTCTAGTACCAGAGGACTCACACTGAAGAACAGAGCATAAACTCAACTATTAGAGCCGGTAACCAGCAACAAACACTATCATTGTACAGTTGGACCTCTTTAACATGCAACACTATGGACAACTTCAAACTTTTGTGTTAACAGTATTTTGTGTTAACGATATTTACCTAATGTGTACATATGTACATTAACAGTGAATGTAGGGAATTGACAAAAGTTTCATAATGAGAGATACGTATCTTGTGCTAGGTAATTTTGTGTAAATGAGGTTCAACTGTATACGTACGTATATATGTACAATTCAGGCAAAAAATACAAAAAAATCACTCCCCTATACGTGGCCATACACTCACATTTACAGGCTCATTACTAGTGATTTCAGTGCCAGAATCGAGGTTCATTAGATCCAGAGAGTTAAGGGCACTCTCCACAAGGTTGTAGTCGAACACACACAGAGCAGACCCAGTAGGTCCGGTATCATCCAATGGGCTGTACACACAAGAGCAGGAATATGTACGTGAGTATACAGTGTGTGTGTGTGTGTGTGTGTGTGTGCGTGTGCGTGCGTGCGTGCATGTGTGTGTCTGTGTGTGTGTGACACTGTGTGTGTGTGTGTGTGTGTGTGTGTGTCCATGTGTGTCCATGAGAGTGTGCACGTACGTACGTACGCATGTGTGTGTATAAGTATACAGTACATACATACACACATAACCCCCTACACACATACTGTACTCATAGTATGTACAAGCTACCTTGAAGCCTGAAACACAGCATAAAAGTATCCCTGGGGAGACCCTGGTTGGAAGTTGCCATCTTCAATGTAATAGGCATCCACTGTACATACAAATATGAATGTATGCATATCATACACATAAATAATACAATATAAATATCCTGGATGTAAATTTATACATTGAACATACACATAATGGCACTGTAGGCATACTCACCAACATAAGGGTATACTCTACTAGTGGAGGGGTCTGTGGGCGGAGTGCTGTTGCAACTTATTTGAACCTTCACGAACGAACTGAATACCTGGCTACTAATTCTGTTGTCACGGATACCAGAGTCATTCTATATAAGTAAAGATAAAGGTACGTTTAATGCTAAAACAACAGATTTGGGCTACTGATACACACTGGGTATACAGACAGAGGATGTGGATAAATACACACATGTATCCAAACAATTGTACGCACACACACACACACACACACACACACACACACACACACACACACACACACACACACACACTCACACACACACACACACACATACGAATACACAAAAAATGCACACACACGAACACACACACACACACGAATACACACACACACACACACACACACACACACACACACACACACACACACACACACACACACACACACACCTTACAAACACGAGCCACTCTTGCCACAGTCATCCAGTTGTCAGTCTCCAGCGCCCTCTCCCAAAAGAACGCGTACACATAGTCTCCCACCTCAACTATGTTCCCATACCCAGCACCTGTACACACATATATATAAGGATAACAAGTTTGATGCACATATAAACGTATAATAATGTGTATAGTTTTGTACATATAGGATAGTCGTACGTACGTACACGTATGTAATAAATAATAAAAATAACTAACATTCGTACATGTTAAATACCTACGTACATACGTAAGTGCATACAAATTGTTGTGGTTGGATTGTGTGACGGTTTCATGGGCTTCACGGATCATTTGTTCTGGTTGACAAATATAGAAACAAACACAAACTACCAGCTTACTAAAACAAAGTGCGCAATAAATTACAGGGAATATGTGGGAACAAAACAAATTGTCCTGTGCTTGTAAAATTAGGAAGATATTTGTTATTCGAAAATTCGTTCACATACGGTATATTTACATACGTACGTATGTACAATATGATCTTCTTTAAGACAACCACCAAAAACACTGAGTGTAATTTTGATCTCTGTGTGGTTTGCTGTAGTAGTGTACATGTAGTAAGCCAATCCTGATAAGAACAACATCCGATAACAAGGACTGATTTCGTGGGTCCCCTATGTACGTATCTCAACAAATTTCTACTGTACATATGTACGTACATAGCTGAAGTGTGTACGTATGAATGTACACACTATAGCTGAACGTGCTTAAAGTAACATACCGTATAGCGGGAAAGTTTCGTGGACTAAAAGTTTCGCGAATTTCGCGAAGAAACTGGCATTCGCGAAAGTTTTATTCATGAACACTCAATGACATTAGACGTTAGACGATGTGCGTTAAAAACACGAAACTTTTTTTTGTGAAATCCACGAGATTGAGTGATTCGCGAAAGTTTCGTCCCGCGAAACTTTCCCGCTATACGGTATGCATGTACCACAATCCTCACCATTGAACCACGGGAGACGCTCTTTGTCACTTTTGATCCAAACTGTGTCTTCATTGGACAGACCAAATGTTGACCTCTTGAGACTGAGCTTAGAATGATCAGCTGACAACCCCCAGAACTTACCATCACCTGAAATCGACAAAATCACAATTTGAACACAGTACATACCTACTTACTTAGCATTGTGACATTTGAATGTACTGCATAGCAGGGGAACTCTGTGAGGTTAGAATTTCGTGTTTTTGCTAATTTGACCAAATTAGTCAAAGTTTATTCATTTATTACAAGCGAAAATATCAAAACTCAAGGTGAAATATCAACAAGTAAATTGTGAAATTAATACTGTGAAATGCTTGTTTCAGTTTAAATTGTGAAAATTTTCCACTATGCGGTATGTGTGTGTGTGTGTGTGTGTGTGTGTGTGTGTGTGTGTGTGTGTGTGTGTGTGTGTGTGTGTTTGTGCAAGTGCATATACATGTGTGTGCTTGTGTGCATATGAGTATCTCTGCCTGACTCAACACTCACTCGAGATGAAGGCTTGTGAAGGCACATCGACATAAAGGGAGGAGTAATCCTCTCCTACTTCTTGCTTTCGAACAACTTCCGAGAAGTTCGACCTCTGTTTGAGGAAATCAGGAAGAATTGTAATGCAAGGTACACCATGTTTGTAACATCATGGCTATTCTCGATCAAACCATGCTTTAGCAGACAGTCTTAAGTGATAAAGGTCGATACAACAAGCAGTTACTGTGTCAACGTCAGTGGAGTGTGGAATTGAGCTGATGTGTGCACGCTTTCCTGTTTGATCTTTGTTCACACAGAGAAATACCAGTGAACACTCGAGCAATTTCACATCGTGGCATTTTAACAAGAGTTCAATATAATCTAACTAATGAGAGCTTAGAAACAATAGCATCCTTGGCAATCTAAACTAGCGTAACTACAGTTTAAATAGCTAGGTGTGTAAGTGCCTTGAAGGGCACATCAAATCTGTACTTCTTATCAAAGGTACTTACTAGTACTAACCAGAAATATGTACTAACCAGGAGTGTGTACTAACCAGGAGTGTGTACTAACCAGGAGTGTGTACTAACCAGGAGTGTGTACTAACCAGGAGTGTGTACTAACCAGGAGTGTGTACTAACCAGGAGTGTGTACTAACCAGGAGTGTGTACTAACCAGGGGTGTGTACTAACCAGGAGTGTGTACTAACCAGGAGTGTGTACTAACCAGGAGTGTGCACTAACCAGGAGTGTGTACCAACCAGGAGTGTGTACTAACCAGGAGTGTGTACTAACCAGGAGTGTGTACTAACCCATCAGCATGCTAGCATGCACCCTACAAAGTCCAATTGTCTTCAATATACGTACATACGTACATACGTAGTTTAGTCTGTCTGTGATTATCCTACAAGGACTATTTTAGATACAAATGTACGAAGGAGAACTCAACTAAATCATGCGCCCATGTAGTCATGCCACACCCATACCACACCCACCTTTCTATTAGCACATACTGCCACGGTGTACGTTGTCGAGCAAACCAACACGGTATCCTCCAAGTTACTCCCGGGAGACACCTCCCCAGGTAGGAGCACCAAGGTAGCGTCAAAGAAGCAGTAATATGACACCTGTAAACAGAGAGCATAAACATGTAAACGTAGTCTAAATATGTAAACAGAGAGTATAAACATTTGAACAGACAGTATAAACATGTAAACAGCAAATATAAACATGTAAACAGAAACAGAAGGTACGTACAACCATGTTGTCAGTGTCAACCACGTAAAAAGAAATGTTTAGTATTTTGTATTTTAGGCTAAATTCACTGATTTGTGGGAAATCTACGTATGTACTAATGTGCATACACACATTCACTATACGATGAACAATTCTGACTGTATTCTATGCCCAAAGGTACATACACGTAGTACACTTCATGTAATGACCTTGTCTTCCTTTCCTTGCGACTTCAACACTCTTTGGCACTGATCCAGCTCATCCAATTCAGAATTGTCAGCTAGTGATCGAATTGTGGTTTGCTGAATGAGATCAAGTAGAGAGTTAGATAGTTAGTTAGGTAGGTAGGTAGGTAGGTGGATGGGTGGGTGGGTAGGTAGGTAGGTAGGTAGGTACATACTGTACGTACATGCATTGATGGCCATTAAATGAACACAACATTTTTAGAACTTTATTTTAAACATTGGTTGCTACATAGAGGTGTGTGTGTGTGTGCGTGTGTCTGTGTGTGTCTGTGTGTGTGTGTGTGTGTGTGTGTGTGTGTGTGTGTGTGTGTGTGTGTGTGTGTGTGTGTGTGTGTGTGTGTGTGTGTGTGTGTGTGTGTGTGTGTGTGTGTGTGTGAAACATCTATGGGATGCATTACGCACGTAACATCTGAATCCAAACAACAATGACAGTGCGTAATGGTATGTTTGTGTGGGAGCATACATACGTATGTACACATGTAATGACAATGACAAATCACGCATGTATCAAATGTGGAGTACCTGCCTGTGTTGGCAATACTCCTGATTTCGGGAATGTGCAACATGAATTACCATGGTAAGTTCATGAATATTTTTATATTGTATTGCATATATGTACCTACTATGCAAGTATTATTGTATAAAATGCCTACAATTCAACTTGTTTGGTGAGTACCTTGAAGGGCACACCAAATCTGTAACCAGAAGTGTGTACTAACCAGGAGTGTGTACCAACCAGGAGTGTGTACTAACCAGGAGTGTGTACTAACCAGGAGTATGTACTAACCAGGAGTGTGTACTAACCAGTAGTGTGTACTAAGCAGGACTGTGCACTATACAGGATACTCAAAGCAAGTTGCACTGTACCTGCTATGAGTACTAGCTGAGATAGTGTACATACAAAAGCTTTGTACATACATAGCAACTGAATGAAGTGTAAGACATCACGTCAATGTGAGTACTAACAGGGTACTAATACCACTGTACTCCTAAACTCATTGAGATCGACACCAAAGGAACTAGACTGCACTGCATTGTACAGTGCTTGTTAGTTCACGACACCGCTCAATACCACATCAAACCCCCGGGGTGATGGACCGAGTGGGAGAGCTGGGTTGATAAATGTAAGCTCATGTGTACAATACGCCCCTTATTGTACACCTGTGCGTACAATACGCCCCTTATTGTACACCTGTGCATGTTTTAAAACTACTGGGTGTGAAATTCATCCAAGAGGAATGTGATGACCTGTCAACAGATTTGTGTGCGGGTGGTTCCTTGAGGTCAGACCATCAGAGACGGCCTTAAGCACAAGGTGACCAGTCCAAGACCGCTGAAATCACAAGGATCTTGATGACATCTCCAAACCACAACACTTGGTAAGCAGGCTAGTAAATGGGTATATTTTGTTGCGGGTGAGCCTATTTTTATCTGGAGTGGTTGGAAACGTAGTTTTCATTATCGTATACTTGGGTGTTCCAACACCGAGGGTCATCTTTGGCAAGAATCCAAGTGTATGAAGAACAAAGCTTTGTTTTCAAACACTCCAGAAACCTGAAAGGTCTCACCCAAACCAAAAAACAATGTCCAACACAGTTCAGAATCTTCACTCTACTCATACGTACGTAGTACAAGGTTTCATCATGTGTACAAATGTTGAGATAACCTACGTATGTATCTAAATTTCACGAGTTTTGTGAACAATCACTTGTTTCCAAATACGTATACAAAAATTGTCTGTTCACAACGTAGTAAATGTACATATGACATACAGGATGATGTGGAAAGAGGGAAAATTGTCTTCGGTAAAATTCACATAACGCAAACATTTTTACACACACTGTTTTAAAAAAGTTCCTGTCCTATGATATTATTATGTTTCCATACATACGTACGTAGTCGTAGCACATACGTACATACATACATTCATATCATACTTGTATGAGAGCAGCTATGCTGTGCATTTGGGTACTTGTGCGCTATTTGCTATCTCATCCTCAAAATTGTGTACAACCAATGTATGTCATTCACAGAGCATTTTACGGATACCAGAGAAGCCTATGAGTATTGGATAACAGGTTATCACTCTACTGAGGTCGGCTGTCTTCAAAACACCGCCGTTTGGGAGTGAACTAGCCCATGTTAGGGTTAAACCCCTGAGAATGAACTATGTAGGCAATGCCAGGGGTAGACCATTTGGTAGGGATAGCTAGGGAGTCCCAATAGTGTGTGTGTGTGTGTGTGTGTGTGTGTGTGTGTGTGTGTGTGTGTGTGTGTGTGTGTGTGTGTGTGTGTGTGTGTGTGTGTGTGTGTGTGTGTGTGTGTGTGTGTGTGTGTGTGTGTGTGTGTGTGTGTGTGTGTGTGTGTGTGTGTGTGTGTGTGTGTGTGTGTGTGTGTGTGTGTGTGTGTGTGTGTGTGTGTGTGTGTGTGTGTGTGTGTGTGTGTGTGTGTGTGTGTGTGTGTGTGTGTGTGTGTGTGTGTGTGTTCATTTGGAGTGAACTACACACACCAGGTACATATCCTAGGGATGTTGACATTACAAGGAGGTTTGCTCATGGGAAGGGAGGTTACTGGCAGTGCCCACAGACCTGCCTTGTGTACACACAGTGTGGGAGGGAGTGGAAGTAGACCAAACACCAACCACCATGAGGTACGATTTCAATTTGAACAGAAATCCAAGTTCGTTCAGAGCCGATATCATCCCTTTAAACAGCTTTGGAAATCAACTTGAAAGCACATACAGGTCTGTACATATGTACGTACATACGTATGTACATATATGTGTACGTATATCGAGAAAGGCCGGT